>OMLI01073091.1:0-13221 GCA_900302605.1 Rondeletia loricata | reverse complement strand
AGTGGCAGGGACCGTCTAAATAAAAGAGACACTACAAAAACATTCAATAACTTCACTCTTATACCCATTTTCCCATAATAAGTGTTGTAGTCTAACCAACAGGAGACGGTTGATGTGTGAAGTGATTTTGGGGACACAACACTGTATGACAGTGAAGTTATTATTATTCGGAGTTGCACATTTCAGACGGTCCCTGCAACACACACCCCCCGTTATTTCTTTCCTAGGTTGAAGCAGAGACCATCCCCTATATCAGCCAATCACTGTGGGCATTCTGAGTAAGCTCGTTCATGAGACGCAACGTCATCCATAGCAACGACGTTAACCCCGCCCTCACTCTTAGCTTAGGAGTTCTCCGACTTCCTTACTAGGAGTTTGTCTTAGCAGCTTTGTGAATAGGTCCTAAGCTAGGACTCCTAGCTAATAGGTTTTAGTGAGACTTAGGAGTCCTCCTAGTGGTAAGATAAGATTCTTTGTGAATACGGCCCCAGATCCCCATTATGTCAACAAATAGTTGTGGGAGAAAGCGGAAGGGATGCCAAAAGGCCAAAACAATAATTGGCATCAAGCATTAGCAGTGACTGGGCTTGACTGCATGTCCGATAATGTCAGACTCAAGAGGTTTATGCAGTGCATCAATCATTGATTACATAAACAAATGTTTAGATGCACCGTTTTAGAACTACTTTGACATTATTATTATTATTATGTTATACTGACCAAATTGATGGTCTTAATGGAAATGATAAAATCTCACCAGAACTACACAAAATTGTGTCCGATAACGGACCGTGTCAGGTTACATATACACACAATCTTCAAGTACACATTCAGCATTGAAGAAGGGTATAAAGTGATGTCATGAACTTGTATCAAGGAATACACCATGCATTGTTGTTGCAGACTGGTAGAGTACAGATTGGTTGAGAAACTCACCCTGTTGGTCAGGGTCTGCGTTGCGGGACACGATGGCACTGATGGCTGGGAAGGTGATACTGGACATGGCTGCTACAGCTCCAGCCGCCCATATCATCCTGCAGAGAACACACACTTATTAAGGATACAATCAACAATTTATTTGACCATTCAAATCTTGGATTTATTCACAAATGTTTTTGAAGAGGTTGACTTGCAGATGGTAAGTTTTTACAGACAAATGTAAACAAACCTTTATATTTTCACATGTAAAACTCATGTTTTGCTCAAGAACTCAGGAATAAAAAATAGTGCTTAACAACAAAGTTGAAATAAATCTAAATATATTAAACCTACCACCGTTAAAACGTTATGGCTAATAATCAAATCCCCTAAGTGAAAAATGAATGGGAAATGTATTTCCATAAGCCAACGTTTCAGCTCTATACTACAATCACTGATTGGGCTTTTAAACCCCCAGACTGTAGGATCCACATACAGATGTCAAACTGAGTGCTAGGCTGTGACCAATACTACCAAGAACAAACGCTAATGAGCATGTGTGCCATTGCTCAGCTCAAGAACAATTTTGAAAGATGTGAGGTGAGTGAGTAGTGGGAAGGGGAGTGGGAGTGTATGTGATAGAAGGATGTGCCCCATTACAACCCTGGGTAAAACTGAGACTGACACAGTCTCATGGTACTTTTGATACAGATGGGTCAACACCTCTCTAACCTAAATATATAGTGGGATATTGGGGGACGGAAACATTTTAGAGCTTGTGACATGTAGTGGGATAGAAGTCCAGCACATGCGAGCACTCAACACTGATTTGAACAGGTGGAGAATGAGCTGGACTTAATTTACATTTGCTCAGAAATATTGAAATTATGACTAGGATATGTGTATTTCATCATAGGCAAGTGATTGTCTATTTGGAACTCATAAAGAATGTGTTTTAGAGTGCAGTTTCACTTTAATCCAGATCCCAGAGATAGACACACCAGATGGAATAGAAACTGTGTTTTTTTGTGAACATGGAAATGATTCTCACCATAATATCAGAACTACAGAGGGCCAATTCGGCCTTTATTCAACCCCATTTCCAGGGTATTGACAAAAGCGGAGAGGAACACCAATAAGACAATGTACTAATTTAGAATCAATAGACATCATCTAGTTAGACCAGCTTTCCCCCCCGGGACAAAACAACAGAAACCGATGAAGCTGTCATCAGCTCACTTCAAGAGAAATGAAACTCATACTATGACTAAGGTTTGTGGTTGGTGAATATTTGCCATCAATACTGTTCATATTTCCACTTTTTAATTGAAGGAACACACAATAACATTAAAATACTCCTGGAAAAAATGCTTTTTGAAGGCGTGCTTCAATGTCTGAAAGGCCTTGAATCTCATCTTGTAATTTCATTACGGAGTAACTGCTTACATTTTAATTCACTGAGGGATATTATTTCAGCTTTTTACTCCCGTCAAATAAAATATCTTTCAGTTTACAACACCAAATCGATCCTTTTGAAGAGTCTCATCATGACAGTGTTAGAACCTGGCTGTTGACAGTGCTTTTTTGGGACTTTGCTTCCCCCTGGTGGTTTGCCAGGGCACTACAATAACAGTAGGCGATCACATGGAATTTCAGTGTGAAAATGCACTGAGATATCATTTGAACTCTCAAACTCAAGTCAAGCCACTGAAAAATAACTACAGTGGATTTGCCTGGGATTGCTCCCAGACTTACTCCCTGTATCATTTTCAGTAACTGCTGTATTGCAATTGCCTTGTGGTTGTTCATTTTCAATGTTCGATAAGTCCCGATGATTAATTGAATTTTCATTACTTATCATTACGTATTTTTTCTAGATGTGGGGGGCAATTTTCCAGCACTGGGGTGCCACTGCGGCTGAATGAATGTAGGGGAGTTAGAAACGGTAGGAGTTACTGACCAGGGCTGGGAGCCGAAGCCGTACCAGGCCAGCTGGAGGATCTGGAAGCCAAGGCCCAGCAGGATCGTGTTCTTATTCCCTATGGAGCGCATCAGGATCCCCAGCACCACCGTCTGGGAAAACAGAGCACACGAGTCATACAAGTTTAGCCCGAAAGGCTCACGATGAAACAGACAGTTCTGCTCCTTGCTTCTAGTGACGTTCTCCGCTGTTATGAAATACCTGTTAAACGCACACTGTGACTGCATAACAGCTGATTCAAATATAAATATTATTATAGTAATATTAGTTTATAAAAATTATTTGTTAATAGCAATGTTATTATGTAGCCTAAATAGTTACAGCACTGCGAGCTTGGTCTAAAATCCGTAAGCAGGAAGATTTGTTTTCCTCCGATCACCAAGCAAAACCAGCGTGAGAAACATATTCTCTCACAAACCAACGTTTTCTCATGTGACGCAATTCCGACCAAGCGTAGTAGCTTTTCAAAACATCTGGCTATTGACAGTCACAAGTAGGCAAGTGCTCTAAATATGTCTCTGTCAACCCTGAAATGTAAAACTGACAATGAAAACCGTCGGTTTAACCTGCCTGGACTGGCAAATTCTTGTTTATTTTACCGCCATCTCCAAATGCCAAACTAATGTGTTTAATTTGCAATGAGTGCGTTGCGGTAGTTAAAGAATATAATATTCAGAGGCACCACATTGAGAAACACCAAACTTTCCTGAGGGATCACAGGAGAGGGACGCTAAAGTGCAGAGTTTGATTGCATCTTACGATCGGACCCGTATTACCCTGCTGCGGTCATGCACAGACCAAGAGAGAGCTACAGCAGCTTCCCTTCGTGTATCCGGATCTTGGCAAAGAAGAAAAGGCCATTCACAGACTTCGAAACCATGAAAGAATGCATGCTGGCCGTTGTGGATGAGGTGATAAATGACGACAAAATTAAAACTAGTTTGACATCCGTGTGTGTGTTATTGGTTACTGTTATTGCCACTTGTTATGGTTCTGTGCATTGATAGCTCTTTTTTATTCTGTCTCTGCACTTTGTGATGTGCCTGGGTCAGATATGTGACCAAAAATTGTGAAACAATAAACATTGTTCTTTTTTACTACATTCATTTGTGTTTGTTTAAAATTTGTCATTACCAAAAGCTAAAAAAGGTTTTAAATAGGCTGCTGAAAATGTCTGTCCCATCTACATTTCCTGGTTTTAAAATCTGGCCCAACTGAATTTGTAATTGAATAGCCCTGCTCTATATCATAAATCCATAAATACAGAAGATTCACCAATTATTTATTATTGTTTTATATTCTAAATTGTGTTTTTATATTTTTATGCTGTACTCCATTGATTTTATGCAAGTGTAAATGTTCTCGTATTTCAGTTATTTAACTGCCAAGAGAATATTCAATAAAGAAAACTTGAACTTGTTTACCTACTGAACAATACAAAACAAATGTACAAAATATTTATTTTCTCTGATTTTTATATTGAAATCTCATTAGTTTTACTTCCTGGAAAACTTCCAATCAATAATACCATCACAGATTTTTGAACAATCCCCCCCTCCGCCATATCATATAAAACCTGTCAAAGTGACAAAGGTGACATGGTATGGCGGTGCATTTCTGGGTGTTTTACCCCCAAAACCCTCCTAAGACACCATGGTTGGCATGGCACATGGTTGCTAGAATTTATTCATTTGGAAGAATCCAGAATTTGACACACCTCAAGATCATGTGCAAAGCAACACGCCCACTTTTGAACAGTTCCTCCCGCGTTACGCCCTCCACAAACATTGTTTCAACTGGAAATGCGTGGAATTACGGAAAGACGGAAATAAGGAAGACACCATCTAAATGCCGTTTCCTTGTGACTTTAATTATCATTGATCAAAAATTTTATTTATTACATTGGTGCGTTACTGCCATTTTATACAAGCAATAAGCCACTCAAGGCCATGTTTTACAGTGATTTTACAACAGCTAAGAGGGTTTGCTTTGCATCGTGCCGAACAATGCCTCTTAGCTGTTCAAAAATCACTGTACAGCACAGCCTAAAGCACCGCAATAAGTAGCTTATTGCTTAATGTGTGCTACATTATCGAGCATTTTTCCTCATTTTGTAGATTTTATGAAGAGATCTGAGAGACGCAAAACATTTCATGTACAACCCCTCTGAACAACCCTATGCCACATATCTTAAGCTCAATTTATACTTCTGCATCGAAACAACGGCGTAGCTACGCCGTAGCTACTTCGTAGGTATTTCCGGTGTCAGCGTAGCCCTCAGAGGCTATCGCCGTAGATTACGTGCACCTCTCCAAAAATGTAACTGCGCGTAGGGCAACGCAGACCGGTGACGCAGACCGTAGCACTGCGATTGGTCCGCTTGGGTCGCATAGTATTTCCTCCTACGTGCTTCCGGTTAATTTCAGCCAACAATAACAACATGGAGCAGATCGCAGAGAGAATAGCTGAGGAGGTTCGCAAATATATTCATTTATATGACACCTCATCCTCTAATTATAAAGATAGCCAGATGTCACTAAATTCACGGCGAGAAATATCCAAAAACACAGCCGAATGTATCCGAAAACACGGAAGTACTGTAACACGGAAGTACTCCGTGTTAATAAAGCTCGACACTGCCATCTAGTGTTTCGGCGACCTACGCCGTGGAAACCCACCAACGCAGAAGTATAAATGCTAGCACCGCCGTAGCCCCTACGGCGTAGCTACGGCGTACATTCGACGCAGAAGTATAATTCAGCCTTTATGGCGCCATCCGTACACTGCCATAGCTCTTTGCTTGTAGGGAAAAGTAGCTTTGGTGTCTTTGTCGTTATTCACGTCTTGCTCGTTGCTTGAAGAAACAAATTCTATCTGCTTCCGCCGACCGGACGTGAAATGGCCAAGCTGTGGCTGGAGATTATGTCATGATGTGATGATGTGATGATGTCACGATGTGATGATGTCGATGTGATGATGTCACGATGTGATGATGTCACAATGTGATGATGTCACTATGCCCAAATAAGGTAATAGCATCAGTCACTCAGTCACTCAGTCAGTCACTCAGTCACGGACATTTGGGGTTCTAGGGCTAGACTCATCGTCCAGCCAAAAATGTTTCTGCTATCAGACTCTGTTGTAGCTGCCCTGGAAGTATCTTGATGTGACATCACGTAATCTACATTTGGCCAGTTACAAAATGGACCCAGAAAAGCAAGGTGCATCACCAATAGCTGTTTCTTTTAACAGTGTTAAAGTGTTTAGGGTGGATTTTAAAACAATGTTTTAAAGCTGTAAAGCACAACTACGACAACCATAATTCATTGCACCTATGACTCAACACATGGTGTTGGTAAAACAGTTGGTGGTCACTCGAGTGATGCTGACTGTTCCATACTGAACTGAGAGGGAAAGTTAAAAACATAGCCTACACTATGTTGAGGAGGTAGCCTAACACATTTGTAATTAGTATGTTATATTTGCTTCACATAACTAGCGATAATCAAATGGGAGTGTAATGGTCAACTTATGTTGCAGTGGTAAGTAACCAATGCTAGCCTCATTAGCTTATAATAGAGTGAGAGACTTTAGCGCCTGAAGGAAGACAAGATACTGAGCTCACTAAATGAAATGTGTACACACACAACTATATTTACTTCCTGATAACATACAGCCACCGAATCAACACTGTACTCATACTGTCTGCATATTAATTAGTTTTTGTGACTGCTCTGTCACTCACCATTGAAAGCTTTAGCCCCTGACATGTAACAAAATTAATTATCTATTTTTATATGCCTGCATGACCAAAATGTCTCAACTTTAGGCTTTTCGACAGCACATAATAAATGGATAGTTTCAACCAAAGACTATTGCATCTCACCTACAGTATGCAATATATTCATGATTTATCAGAGATGGCACCTCTCCTTCTGAAAGAGCATGAACTTTTGCCTCCATGCAAGAGAAAGAGGTTTCCATGACAAAACATGACAAATTCCATGTCCATCTTGGTGTGAGGAAGTGGCCTCTGTGCTTCCTTGTTATAATCATAGAGGTTATAATTTTATCAAAGTTATGTAATCAGTTCTGCAACTTTATGCTGCAACATTTGAGACCAAACAAGTGCCTTCATGTAGTATGAATGTGGATGACTATGACATCTTCCCTTATGTTTTTTAACAAAAGCCACACCAAAGGCAAACAGAAACCCCCCCACACAATTTTCCAGTTAGGCCCTGAAGGGCTTAAACTAGGAACTCCATTTAGGACCTCTTACTGTCAATCACCTGTTACCACAAAGATTGGGCTGCCACCATCACCTGGGCAAAATGGCTACCATAAATATGTTATATGAGACGTGCCTGATTTATCTTATCTGACAAATTATGCATCCACTGACTGGATTTTTCAGGTGTCTGACAGGTTCAATGAAGTGCATTTCAAGTAGCTAAAATATTGTATACCCTTTTAAAATATAGATCTATTACTTGCCCAGGTCTGGTTAGGTTACACTGTAACTACACAACAAAGCATTCTAAAAGGGCTTGTCATCTGCCCCTCACATCCTGTCCCATTATCTCCTCAAAATTCATTAGACATAGGAGGAAATACTGTGGAAGAGCAACTTCAGTTTAACATCACCTTTAACCTGTTAGTCACATGTTGTTTTGAACATCACCTTTAACCTGTAGAATCATGTCATGTCAAGACCACACTCCTTATTAAATTGTGTTCAATTGTGAACATCACTTGTATTAGCCAACTCACATGGTCATTTACCTTCACTTACCTTGACATTGTTTGCACACCTTATAAGTTAGTGCT
Source organism: Rondeletia loricata (assembly GCA_900302605.1). Classification (NCBI taxonomy): domain Eukaryota; kingdom Metazoa; phylum Chordata; class Actinopteri; order Beryciformes; family Rondeletiidae; genus Rondeletia; species Rondeletia loricata. The sequence goes on along the minus strand of OMLI01073091.1, from coordinate 5,492 downwards.
GAATCATCCTTAGTTCCTGCCTGTATAAGCCCTTAACTGGACATGATTGCCCAGTTGTACTCTAGTTGCCCCTAGGCCCCATGACTTGATTGCACCTTACAATCCGTCTTTGTTCTAGTTTGTAGTGGTCACTATACTGACAAGTAGTATCTCCTCTTCAAGGCCAAGTAGCAGAACGTGTTTGTTTCACTGTATAAAAGCTGCTGCACCTCACCATTCAGTGTGCAGCCTACATTGTTAGACATGCTCTGACTTTGTATGTCTTAATTCCCTCAACAGTACCTCTAACAGTCCATCACTTCTATAACAGGTTTTGACCAGGCAGAGACTGCAGCAACAAAAAGAGAAGAATAATCGGATGTAGCCTAAGCTTTGAGTTAAGCAGAAGATTCCAGTGGATAGCACTGGAGCCTGGTATGTTGTTATGCGATGGCATTGCATGGGAATCCTTTTCAGCTCTTACCTTCTTGTACGAGAGGGGGTTCTGAAATAAGGTTAGGGGAAGAGGACAGGCTAACAAGGCATCAAACGAGGACTTCTGATTAAATTCAAGTCAACTGTGGACTCACCCGAGTTGAGGCTTTCCACCCTAAGGGGCAGTCCGGACTGGGCAATGGCAATGAGCTTCAGAGCGATGTAGAACTGGCTCCGCCCAAAGTGACCCAGCCGAGTGGCTCCACATAGCTCTGTGATCTGAACCCACACACAAGGGCAAGGAGGAACAGTTAGCAACATTGTTTTCATCCAAAACCCTGATATTACCCATTACTGACTAACCGTTTTTGATTCAGTACTCAGTATAAACACAATGACAACGAGGAACCCAACTGATGCCGAGTCTGTTAATAGAATAGAATAGAACTTTGTCCAACTAAGGCTGAAAATGTGTCTTTGGCCTTCTCTCTGATAAATCATACACAAGAGAATTAAAGGGGTAAAGTTATACAAGAAAGGAAAGGGGATAACTAAACACTAACAACAAAAGTTTGCTCTAACAATAGCCTGTATTGTTTGCTGGTCACTCAGTGGCCACAAACAACATTGTGAACGCCCAAGGTCATCAAAAGATTGCAATGGGAGAGAATATGTCAATCTGGGCAATTCTTATAGACTCGGATAGACCGAGTGCTTATAAGACTCTCATCGAGCAAGGGAGGTAGAGACACTTAATGAAAACATCAGTAGCACACCTCTGAGCCATGGAAATAAAGTACAGTAAAACGTAATGTATCTAAATCCAGAAATGTATTGAAATTCCCCACCAAAGACTGAAATGTGAATGCACACAAATTCTGAAATGCATTTTGCGATCCAATTGGATGTTTAATTGCTTTAAGTCACATCCATCATTAAGGAAACTGCTATTACACACACAGCAATGCTCTCATTCACTCACTTTTGTTCATTAACAGAGATGTTCAGTTCAGTGGGCCTGTTCAGTAGTAAGTCTGATTCTCTGATATTTTGTCGCACTTGATTTCATGCCTTGTAGGTTTTGTACAAAATGGGGGAGGGGGCAGCACAGCAGAAAATACAGAATGACTGAAATGTGTACACAAACACTTCATGAGACAATGCAACGTCTAGTGAGAGCGTATAGTGCATAGTATAGTTGTGTGAGTATGTAGACACCAGAAACCAGTGGCCAATGTATACCCAGGGAGGCGAAATTCATAACATCATGATGAGTCCTCAAGTATTGAGAACCACAATACCCTAACAATTATATATATAACAAATGTTTCATAGGCCACCAGAATGTTCATCCTACAGAATGGGAGTATTAGATTACAACAGCTTTTCATTTCACACAGCTCCCTTCCTTGTTGACCTTGAAAAGGATGCTGACTCACAAACTGTAAATATTGGCCTGCTGAGACCTGGAGTCACGAGATTGGGCTGCTGCAGTTAATCTGGCAACTCACACCTCATAATTCAAGGACAGACCAGAGAGGCTCTGGGTAGGATCATTTGTGGCCTGACCATAACACCAATACTGTAATCTAGCAAGTTAGGAGGAGCACATGTCTCAGTTTGGCCAATACAGGCTGACAAGGATTATATAAGCAACTGACTTGTGGTACTATTGAATAATACACCATCTCTCAGCACTGGATTTAGACCCAGTTCTGTTTGATCAGTGACAACCTTTAAAGAGCACACTGTGGGCATGTGGACATTGTGACATGGTCTGCATTTCCACCGAGTCAGCTCAATCCAGTGGCGAACAAAACAGCAGATGTTGCTGGAATGAGTAAAAGGACAGGAAGGAGTGGGCAGTGAGCTGAAGCAGAGGGGTGATGAGGACAAAGCTACTCAACACATGAGCCACAGATTGAGAATGCAAAATGATAGTTGGAGAGCAGATGAGAGATGACATACCATCTTATTTATGTAGAAGATAAGCTGTAAACTGGACCCTAAATGTTCAGTTAGTGTTAATTAACTTGGCTACCTACTCTCTTTGGCTAAAGCTAACGTTAGCCAGAAGAAGGTGTGTCTCTTTTGCTACGCAACATTGCTAACCAACAAGGCTAACGATAGCTTTACTGGATGGCAGGTCAGCTTTGACAGCCAAGCGAGTTTGTAAAACATTTAAATAACACCGCTAAGCTTGGTCACCAGCCTTGCAGTCTGATAGTTTAGATTAAAGAGTCTAACTTGCTAACGTTAGCTTACCTGCAGGACCACTTCGCTGGGCAGCTGGGCCGCCCGGAAAAGGTCAAGAACTCTCCCGTTGGAAGCCACTTTCTTGGTGTTGTCCGTGTCGCAATAAACGAACAGATCCGAGTAATATTTCTGCTCAACATCACTTAATGTTAGACTTTCCATTGTAGTAGCAAACGAACCCTAAAACCGGACTAGTTGGCTCTTGATTAGCCCTTGGCCGGTGGCTGGGGCAGGATACAAAGATGGGCGAGACTTCAGGATCCAACTTAGCGTTAATGCTCTAGCTGTAGGCTAACGTTCAGGTTAGCAGTAATACTATTCTACCGTCTTGTCTTCTGATCCGGCTTTCAGTCCAAAACACAGTCTGAGGTGAACACCAGTGATCTGTTAAAATGTGCAATGCTTTCAGACAGTTAATCACTTCACTTGTTGGGCTAGCCGAGCCAAGGAGCCAACAGCTGGCTAGTACAAGAGAGCTAACAGCTAGCTTGACTCAAAGTCAGTGGCACTAAGCTAACTAGCAAGTCCCAAAGTGCGTCCCTCTGCTTAGCCCGGGCATCTACCACGTTAACCTCGGTTAATAATACTTCTTCTCCCCCTGTTCCGTGACCGGACTGTGTTTATGCGTTTCGCTTGAAATGAATCCCTCTGCAGAGCCGTTACAAGTAAAGTTTCAGGGTCTTTTGGTTCCTTCCTCCAGTAGTGATAGCCGCCATTCCTACCACCAGTGTCAAGTCACCCAGAATTAAAATAAGACTTCCGGTCAAATTCTTCAAATTAAAACCCTCATCGATGCAACGTTGTTGTTCGGGTTTTTGGAGTAATGCAAAGAATCAAAGTGAAAATAAAGAATAAATTCAAGGAGAAATCTGAGGTAATGAAAATGCAATTGTTGCTTTTTTCCTAAATGTCCATTTCACAGCATAAGAGGACGATTTTTTTCTTGTTCTGTACACTCTCCAATACATATTTCTTTTCCAGATGTGTCAAACTTTATACTTTTGTTTTGAAGCCAAAGTCGCTTAACTTCTGGTCATATCCCGGGTAACTCTGGCTAGCTTGATGCCCCGTGACGTTATTGGGCAGACGGTGCGAGTCAGCGCGAGCTCGCTTGGCCTGCAGGGACCCGGATGAGGGATTTCAAAATAAAAGTTACGTTGACGTTATTGACAGTAATAACTACAAACATTTTTATTAGAACATAGATAAATTAGAGGATGAATTGGAAGATATTAAAAGTTGAGCATGTTTTGTACTCTTCTGTGTCTCTCACAGGCCTTGCTCAGGACCAGGTCACTCACTGTTGTCAGTTTTTCTTAATTCTGGGTACGGTAATAATACTAATACTAATAATACTAATACCGTATATAGTATGGTAATAACTGGCTACAATAGCTACCCCATTACAAAAACTCTACATATGATTCAAATTTCATTCATCATTTTTATGTCAGCTTGATTAGTAAAGCACACAGTAGTACAGGAAAACGCTAGTTGCTAAACTGATCACACAGCATTGAGTGCTTTATTATGTATAAATGGAGTCAACTTAAAGTAACATTACTGTGAAATGTACAGTAGGGAGCAGTCTGATGAGAAAGTTACAAGAAGAAGAATAAGTGGGGCAAGTAGCAACATCCTCTTTGCAACAGGAAGCAACAGGGTTTATGGGAATTGTGGTCTTCATTTTGAGAAACACTAGCACTAACAATACCACTGGTGTGAGATAGAGGCTACTGAACATGACGACCATGGTCTCATTTGTTTAGGGGAATTATTCCAAGGTATCACAATTGATTCCCTCAACAGTATCCTCATATCCCAAGAAGAATGAGGCCTGGACAAACCGGAACTGAGTTTGTGGGCGTTTGGGACAATGTCTGGTTCCATCATTCACCCCTGGTACCTGAGTGGTTTGAAACCCATCCACGCTTGCTTTGCGCTGGCGCTCCTTCCACATTTTAAATCCCACTGAGGGGAGACGGAAGGTGTGTATGACCACAGCCCATATGAGAGGGCAACACCCCATGGAGGAGGCCTGTGGAGATGTAAGCCAGGGATGGATGAAACACTCACACCGTTTGTTTGTGGTTGTTCCTTTTGAAGCAAATTGTGATTACATATACCTTCGTTATCACTGCGTTGCACATAGACAAGCATGTAGATATGGTAGATTTTATTTTTTACCATTGGTATTCCTGTGTGGATACAGCTGAATATACTTTGTTGTTGAGATCAGTTGCATGTTTAGAAATTGTTAGGTAATGCTGTGAACTAGGTATTGGGGTAGTGTGGTTACATCCTGTGTATTGGTTAATATGATGGAATCAATAGGTGACACTGTTGTAGTCTTGATAATATTTGGTTATTATAAAGATATTATCTGAAAGGAAAGTAATGTTTTCTCTTGCAGTGTGATTCAGGCTGTTTTGCTAAATGAAAGTGAGTTTAGATAACTGTGTTAACCCTTTTGAGAGCATGAACCTTAGTTTGGAGGACTAACTTGATTGTGGAAGTAGAAGCCCAGGACACCTTCTACTTCCTCCACCCCATATGGGACCAATATATCCATATATGGGACCAATACATCCATATATGGGACAGGGTCACGATGAAGTCAGATGAGCAGGCATAAGGCCTTCAAGTGCAATGGGAAATATCAGAATTCAGAGGGGAGCACACATGAACGACCCAACAAATGACTAGGATACATTATAATGGTGGTATGTAAAGTTTTCTACTGCTGCACTCACGTCATGTGGGAAAGATGGTAGATAGAAGCTTCCTGCTTGAAAATACTGTTCATGTCAGCTTTCAGGTGA
>OMLI01073052.1:0-14533 GCA_900302605.1 Rondeletia loricata | reverse complement strand
CAGAGTGAGAGGAGAGAGAAGAGAGAGAGAGAGAGAGAGAGAGAGAGAGAGAGAGAGAGAGAAATGCAGAGTGAGAGAGAGCAAGAGTGAGTGTGAAAAGGCCGGCGAGTTCTCATCCGTGTTTCTCTGAGAGTCAACAAAAGGAAAAGCCACACACGCTGTCTCTTCCCGGCTCTGTGTGGAGCGAGGTTTATGTCTGGCTGCTGGGCTGCCCGTCACTGCTTATTCTTTGCCAACTGCGAGGGGGGAAAATGGCTTTGTCTCGTTGGGATAGTGGAGCTTCAGATCAAGTGAGGTTCACTGGATACTAGGCCTGAAAACAGAGCCCTGTTGAGAGCTGAATACTGTCCATGGGGAAGAGAGCGTTTGACTGCCAGCCATGGGCAACATCTGTGGCTGTGTCCGGGGCCCTAAAGAGGAATGCTACGTGGACCCCAAAAAAGCTCCACTGAGCCTTGAATCTAAAGAGCTCAAAGGTCGGCGCTATTTCCAGAGGAAGAAGAGGAAATCGGAGGAATTCCGGCCTGTGGAATCTCTCAGGAGCCATGGAAGCCAGACCATTAAAAGTGGGGCCACCCCTGGGGGTACAGAGCTTCAGGACGGCCCAGATGGGAGCACAGTGGAGAGCCATGCAGGGATGGATAGACCGTCAGAGGGGGTGACATCTCTATCCAGGCAAGGCAGCATAAGCAAAGGTGTCTATGTTGGAGACGTACCGGTGTTTATTCCCAGACAGCCCTGCAATCAACCTCTTGGCGAGAGGTTAGCATTTAGGTTTGGAAGGTTTTCTGCAGACCAGGCAGACAGTGACAGAAGCACTGTAGAAGGAAAGCTCCATGGTATTAACACAACTTCCAGGGGTATCGCCGCCAAGGATGGTCTGCTTGGGAAGAAGCTGCTACAACGCCAGTTAAGGAGGGCTGTGAGCTTTGGAGCAGTGGAGCATATGCTGCGAACTCTAAGAGGGAATGACAGACCTGGGAGCGAGGAAACGTTTTCCAAAATTATATGGAGCACTCAAGTACACAGGAGGAGGAGACGCAGGGCCTACACCTGCTCTGATTACATAGAACCTCTCCAAGCTTCTGCCAAATGTATACCCGCCCAACATGAGGTAAACCAAGTACATGTTATTTATAGCCATTATGAGGGTGATCACGATGGACTAATAAGGGGTTTATTTTATTTGGCTAAAATGTAGTTTGAACACTGCAAGGTCTGTGTTTCAGTCATAGAAGTCTAGCACTGCACTGAAAATATCCGCTTCACTGTAATTGATTTGAGAGGAGATGATGGTAATTTAGTTTCATGACACAATCTTTCCTCACTGTGGACAACCGACTACCATGCAGTTCCTTAGAGCAACACGGATTCCTTCTCTGTCTGAACCGAAGACTGTCATCACATGCAATGGCACCTATTTTGTACAAACTCAGGGAAAAGACAATTTTATGGCAATTTTATGAAAGCTTTGGGGTATATTTAGTTTTTCATTGAACAATGTTGTCCCTCCACCATGGTACATGGTATACGAGACATTATGTCATCATGGTGGCATCTGTCTGTCTGTCTTTCTGGCTGTGTTTAGACACATTCTTGAGAACACAATAACTCGAGAACAATGCATGATAGAAACTTACACTACACTTACACTCACACCCCAGGCTCCCCCTATAGAGGAGATGATCTGAATAGATTTTGGAGCACCTTGCTGCATACATTTGCATATTAATGAGATAATCTGATTTTGTTGAAACTGCTATAACTCCTTAATGCTTTAAGATACAGAGTTCATATTAATACAGCCCATGTGTTATGCGGAGTGTGTTGACATAGAAATAGTTGCTAATTAATGCATTAATTAACTTCATTAATGGTATCATTAGCATAACTGGTTATGTTTAATATACCATGGTGATTATGATATTTGGCAGGTCAAGTGCCTCTTGTTCAACAAAGTCAGTGTTTGTCTGCTTCTCGGTTTTTGTGCAGTTCATGTTGTCAAGGAAAATTAGCTGCTTATCTGGTATCATTATGTTCTACGATATGGAAAATAGAAACAACCTTAGGAAAATTTGTTTTGCACTTTAGCAATTTATTTCCAAATAAGTAGAACCTGTCCCAAGGCAGAATAAAGCTTTTCAGATGCCTGGTGTTTCCGTCATTTTGGTTGTTTATGATAGGTGTTCCATAAATACCTTATAAAGTCTAGGAAAGGGTTGAATCAGTATTCATGAATGTGGCATGAAGTGTAGCTATAAACTCTTGTTGAGATGTTGTGAATGTGCCTTGGACCCAGTATCAAAGTGTTGGGAAGTGTTACTGTTTGTTTTAGGTCATCATACCCCGCTCTTAAGTCTGTTGTAAAACTATTGGGTAATTTATTAGCCAAGAGAAAAGAGAATGTTGGTTATTCCTGTTGATTATGAAATAGTAGCTCTTTTGCATTGTTTACAGGAATCTCTTTAGAAATATATCTTAATATATCAATTATATTGTTATAATATAGACACCCAATTATACAGTTATGGCATAGTCACGGGTATCATAGTTTTATTTATTACAAATTTTCATTTGGTTTGTTTGCATGAGACAATACTTCAAACACTTTGGTATTTATAGCTTCTGCAGCAAGGATAATATTCTGCTGTTGACTGTATATTTGATGTATATGCGGTGTCAGTGCATATTGATAGGCTAACACCCTTCTGTATTTCTCCTTGCAACAGATCTCGGAGATCCACGTGACAGGAGAGTCCGAGGACATGACAGCCAAGGAGAGGCTACTGCTCTGGTCCAAGCAGATGACAGAGGGCTACGTAGGCGTACGGTGTGATAACTTCACTAGCTCCTGGAGGGATGGGAGGCTATTTAACGCCATCATTCACAAATACAGGTACTGTATGACAGAGCTATAATTATAGAACATTTAGTAGGTTGAGTGATCTTTACTTGATATTTGCTTTTTAATTGGATGATATAAAATGTCAATGTTAGTCAGTGTTATTCCTGTTATTGGCATTATTCCCTATTATTAACAATATTATTGAATACTGTTTGAGGAATCTTGTGTCCCGCCCCCCATGACCTGTATTGCATTTACAGTATTTTAATGGGGGCCATGAAAGACTATAGACTATAGATATGTAAACATACTGGTCAGGACACATCTTGTAGAAATATAGCCAGTATCCTCTATTGGATTGTCTTGACTATCCTTGGCACTTGTGCAAACACAGATGTGTCTCTGGAGAGTCCTTAGGCATTTCCCCGTTAGCTAGTTATTACACAGGCTTTTGACAGATAATTTACATTACTGCTCCCACAAATGTTTAAAAAAGGCATTTTTATGCAATGAGAAATCCTTAAGTTAAGCACTAACTTTGAATTGTAAATCTTCACTAACCAGTACAATGTTGCTTTGCTGTATCTCTCTCTTTCTCGCCTTATTGGTCTCTTTCTTCTCTCTCTCTGTATTGCAGGCCAGACCTGGTTGATATGAGCCGTGTGTCGACCCAGACCAGCCGATCAAATTTAGAGCAGGCGTTTTGTGTGGCTGAGCAGCTGGGGGTGGCCAGACTGCTGGACCCTGAAGGTGAGATCCATACACACTGTCATGTTTGGTTTGACTCAGTAAACATTCTTAAACCTGTTAACGCCTTCATGCTATAAATCATTTGGAGTGAAGGTAATGGATTTTTGATAAATTAATATTTCTATTGAGTACAGCTTATTGTCATGTATTTCATTTCCGACTTATTGTCTTTTACTTCCCTCCTCAGACGTAGATGTTCAGTCCCCTGATGAAAAATCAGTCATCACATATGTCTCAACACTGTATGATGCCTTCCCCAAAGTACCTGACGGTGTTGATGGCATCAGTGCTAATGTAAGCTTATGTTTAAAAAAGCAGACATGCCTAGAATTTGATCTGGATCTGCATGTGGGTACCGTGAATGAAAGCCTCACTTAATGATTGCTTTGTAATAGAACATATTCCACCTAATCCAAGAGAAAGTGCTGAAAATAGATAAACTGCTGATGGTCCATTTGCTCTGAACAGGATGTTGATATCAAATGGGTGGAGTACCAGAACATGATCAAATACCTCAGCCAGTGGATCAAACACAATGTGACCGTGATGTCAGACAGAGCATTCCCCAACAACCCTGTGGAACTCAAGGTAGCGTGCTGAAACAAGTAAACATCACCTTGAAGATTTTACAGATTTTCTTTTTACCTTGCATGAATTGAGCTCCTGCTGTCTCATTTTAAAAGGTGCTGAATATCAGTGTGCAGTGCCTAAGCCTAATGTCTGCTTCAAATAGCCAATATGCAGTGTATTTCTGCTGTAACTGAATCTTACAGTAATATCGACGGACATGAGAGAGCAGCTTCCATTTGCTGCAAGTAGTCGATTGCTACTAACGGGAAAGGCACTTTCATGCAGGAGTTGTTTTAAAGACAAGCATAGAGTACGGACGAATGAACAGACATTGTTCTCCTGGATAATCTCTGTTTTGATGCTGAATAATTATATAAAGGCTACATTTTAATGACAATTTCTGCTTTCTTTCACAGGCACTTTATACACAGTATTTGCAGTTTAAAGAACATGAAATCCCGCTGAAAGAGAACGACAAGACAAAAATCAAACATCTTTACGAAATGCTAGAGGTATACAGATGCAAAAGAGCAAAGCATGTGTCTGTGATCAAAATGTGTCTGTGATCAAAGACATCACAGTCTTTCTAGTCCTGCATGTGGCAGCGATAACCACATATCTGTGCGTGCGTGTGTGTGTGTGTGTGTGTGTGAGACAGGTGTGGATTGAGTTTGGACGTATCCAGCTGCCCCAGGGTCACCACCCTAATGACGTGGAGAAGGAATGGGGCAAACTGATTGTGGCTATGCTGGAAAGAGAGAAGAGCCTGAGGCCTGAGGTGGACAGGTATGTGGAATCACTGAGCCTCTTTCTGCTTTGTCTGTCCCAGCGTATTGTGAATTATAATAGTCTTTATGGCATAATTATTTGGCGTGTCACCCAAAGGTCATGGCTTATCACTATTCAATGTATGGCTGTTTATGAATATGAATTATGTGCTGCTTTTTTGAATGCAGGTATAGATAAAGGATCAAAGATGCTATATGAGTAAGCAGATTTCCGTCTCCTCTCATGCCTCTACTACTGAAACATCAGTCCGATGGTTTATATGAGCTTTCAATTTGCCTCATGAAAATAGAAACCCCCTGATTAAACTATTGCACTCTATGATATGATTTATGTCAACATGTTTTCAAGCTCTTGTCCCAATTATTTCTTGTTCACATGTAATGGCCTCATTTGCCACAGACAAAGTGCAGAGTTTGCAAATGATAAGGTTGACTGGTGTTTCACTTTATTAACAATTGATAGAGTGGGAACATATTAATCTCCTATAATAAACCACTTGACAAGAGAGATGCTTTTATGTTCCATGGTTCAGGGGTGAATTCATCAAATATAATCACTTACAGTGTTACATTCAAAACATGCTTCAGTGTCTGCTTATGTATAGGCTATTTTTGGTTAACTGATATAAAATACACATATTTTCATGATATAGTAGGGTGGCTGTTTTCTGATGGCAAGCTCTGTCAAGTCTTTCTGGTTCATCCGGTGTTGTGTTTCTATCAACGTTTGTTTATAGAATAGGTTATGTTTCTAGGTTAGACTTGGAAACTCTGAATACTCTTAGGTCATCTTTTGGACTGGAAATGGAGTTACTTGGAAATCCTCTGGCGTTGTTGACATTTAGCGAAGAGAAGTGAGCATATACATTCCTGTATTCTTCATTGTAAAAAAAACAAACACTACATCATTGCAGCATTAAGGGGGTGAGGTGAAAATTGGCAGAAACAGAAATACAGCAGTTTGGCAGTGAATTACAGAATCTCACTGCTTGTTAAAGTGTACTGTCTCAACCTGTAATGGGTTGTCAACTCTGATATATGATAAATGCCACAAGTTTTTTATCCCCTAAGGGCAGCGTGTTATTTCCATGTTTCACTTTACAGGCTCCTCGCCTGGCCGTGTGTCGACACGTAGGACAGTATAAATGTGAGCAGGTGAAAGCCCTTCTGTCAGATGGGTCTGCGAATGCTCTCTGTGAAACTGTCAAGGTTAGGTCTAGGCTGGGATCCCTGTTTCAGAGGGATGATTAGGTTGAGCGATTCTTTGAGTGGCTGGGCATAGCAATAGTGGTCTACCATGCACAGTAACCTGGCATATTTGAGCGGTGTCTCGTCTGTTAGCAACAGTACTTTCACCAGCTCCGGCTCCACTGAGAACCTCCTCACTGGATCTGACATAGAACCTTTACATGCAGGCAGGCCGTTCTTTATCAATAACAACTTTGTCTATGGACCTAGGTGAGCTTACAGAGTGCACGTTTGGCTTTTGTGAAGCTTTGTCTTTTTTACAGTGTGGTGAAGTGATAACAATTGCAAACTAACAATTTCAACTTGATTATTTTGTTTTTGTAGACTTGAGATGTTGCAGCAGATTGCCAACAGGGTCCAGCGGGACTGTGTTAATGGAGAGGACAAGCTAGCGTTGGCTAGAACTGCCCTACAGTCTGTAAGTATCATGCGAGATACATATGATTTTATTTAATTTATGACAAAATAGCTTTGATTATGCATGCTTTGTCTTGAGTCATTGTGTCTCTTTCCTCTGCTAAGGATGCAAAGCGTCTTGAGTCTGGTATTCAGTTCCTGAATGAGGCTGAGATTGCTGGGCACCTTTTGGAATGTGAGAATATTCTCAGACAACAAGTGGTGGACATCCAAATTCTTCTGGATGGGAAATTCCCTTTTGCGGATCAACTCGTCCAAAGGTACAAAGTAGATTCTCTTGCAAAAAATAAGACACTGAACTCTAAACAATAACTAAATGTTCTCATATACTTCGGCATCTCATATTGTTCTTCCTGTTTAATCACAGGGTGTCAAAACTCCGGGATGACCTTCTAGCCCTGAGAACTGAGTGTTCTTCTGTGTACAGTAAAGGTCGCACCTTGACCTCCGAGCAAACCAAGATGATGATCTCAGGCATCACTCAAAGCCTAAACTCGGGTTTCTCCCAGAACATAAATGCTGGCCTGACACCAGCCCTCACCCCTGTACTCACCCCAGGGAGACTAGTTACCCCTGGATCCACTTTCACCTCTAGCCTTACCCCATGCCAGAGCCCGACCTTGACCCCTACCTTGACCTCTGGTCTGCAGCCTGCTTCAGTCCAGGCCTACATGGGGAGCGGTGGGGGCATGGACCCAGGGTCCCTCAAGCATCTGAAACACATGCAGATCCGCAAGCCCTTAGTCAAATCCTCACTGGCAGACCCCAACATGACAGAGGAGGAGGTCAACATTAATTTTGTTCAGGACCTACTGAACTGGGTGGAGGAGATGCAAGTGAGCAATCCGTGTTAGACTGGAACTGGAATCAGATTGTTGATATCATGCAACTTGATTCTGCACATTTGAAACAAGATACTGAGTATGTGAATATTTTTTCTGTTTTGAAGGCGCAGTTGGATCGTGCAGAGTGGGGATCTGATTTGCCAAGTGTGGAAACGCATTTAGGGAACCACAAAAGTGTACATAGAGCCATTGAAGAATTTCAAATGAGTCTTAAAGACGCCAAACTTAGTGAGGTAAGTGCTGTGCAGTTTCACTCAGTCTTGTTAATAATCTCAACTGAAACCTCAACAACCCTACATAATCTATAACCTCAATGTCAGTCTGAAATGTTGCTGAAGTAGCCAACCCCACCCTCCACTCCCTAAAGTTAATTGCTGTTTCTCAGAAAGAAACTGAAAAGTACTTTTTTTTCTCAGATTCAGATGACCCAACCCTTAAAAAGAACGTATTCTGAAAAACTGAACAAATTAGAGAGCCGGTATGAGAAGCTACTGGTAAGTAATCTCTTGAGCTCAACATTCATAGTCTAAAATGTTTACATGCTATAACATAGTAAATGTGTTTATCTGCTATGTAACCTGACGTTATGAATGCCTAAATCCTGCCAGAGCTGTTCTAGAGAGCGGCAGAGCCACCTGGAAAGTCTGCATGACTTTGTATCACGGGCTACCCAGGAGCTTATCTGGCTAAACGAGAAGGAGGAAGAGGAGGTGGCCTTTGACTGGAGTGATCGCAACAGCAACATCTCCAAGAAAAGAGACTACCATGCTGTAAGCCATCTTAATATAAAGTGGATGGTTCTCGTTTTAGTTTTAACACTTTTTAGACCGTTTAACATACTGTACAAAAGTGCACGGATACATGCAGATGAATAATAGGAGTTATTTTGGTCATATAGGTTTGGCTATATTATCGCAGCATTAATTTTGATAAAATCATAATCTCAGTGAAGTGATTTGTTTATTGTGGCATGAATGGAGAGCAACTGCATACTCAGCACTGTGAGACAGGATATTAGCTTGTGTGAGAGGAGGGAGTGTCTGGTCCTGTGCCACGGTTGAATGCCAGAGATACTCAGCCCGATGTCTCTCAACAGGATCTGATGAGGGAGCTGGATGAAAAGGAGGAGGTGATCAAGTCTGTGCAGGACAAGGCAGAAAGCTTTCTGCTCAAGAACCACCCAGCCAGGTTAACTATTGAAGTAAGCCCTGTTGATTCACTGACGTCTCACTGTGTGTTTTCATACTGAGCTCTGCAGATAGGAAGACAAATTTGATTCCAATTCTTGGATTAACAATAGTGTTTCCACCCTGCCTACAGCTGCCACCACGCCTAAAACAAATTCATTTATTTTGTTTAGTGTCACATGGTGTATGTACTGTTTCAGAGGCCTGTGCAGCCTGCGAAGGACAAATTCAGCAGGAAAACCACCAGCCATGAAACCTGAATATTGTATTATGTTTCCATGTTGTTTCTCTCCCAGGCATACAAAGCTGCCATGCAAACCCAGTGGAGCTGGATTTTACAGCTCTGCTCTTGTGTAGAACAGCATCTCAAAGATAACGCCGTCTATTTTGAGGTGAGTCACTGCCATCTTTTGATTGGTAGAGTGAAAGCATATTAGTCGATCGCAGCTAATTTCGCATGCTTTTGCCCCATACAGTTTTTCAGTGATGCCAAAGAGTCCGTGGCCTACCTTAAGAGCCTACAAGATGCCATTCAAAGAAAGTATAGCTGTGATCAAACAAGCAGCTTACACAAGCTGGAGGATCTTATTCAGGAGTCCATGGTAAGCTGTCAGATTAGTAGTGGCGGGGGAAACGCAAATAAAAATGGAAAAAAATGCAAATTTTTTCTTGATGTGGTGTGTCTGTAGGATGAGAAAGAGCAGCTCCTTCAGTACCGCAGCACTGTAGCTGGGCTAGTGGGAAGAGCCAAAACTATTGTGCAACTCAGGCCCAGGAACCCAGACAGCCCTGTGAGATCCTCCATCCCTGTCAAAGCCATCTGTGATTACCGTCAGATAGAGGTATTATTAAGCTCTCTACGCCATATTATACCACATTTAATTTCAGTTGGTTTCCAGGTAGAATAGTAAATCTATGCTCTGTTGATATTGTAACTCTTTCAGATAACCATCTATAAGGATGATGAGTGCGTGTTGGCCAGTAACTCTCACCGGGCCAAGTGGAAGGTGATCAGCCCAGCAGGGAACGAGGCCATGGTGCCCTCTGTCTGTTTCACCGTGCCTCCGCCCAACAAGGAGGCTGGTGATATGGCTGGCAGGTGAGAAGCTAGGAGTTCTCTACATACAGACAAATGTCTGTTGCAGCGTTGGCTGTATAAGGTCTGGTGACCTGACTTTGGTTGGATAAATCATGAATGCCTCTTGCTTTGCCTGCAGAATTGAGCAGTTATACCAGAATGTTCTGGCACTGTGGCACCACTCCCACATCAACATGAAGAGCGTGGTGTCTTGGCACTATCTTACGGCTGATATACGAGCCATCCGCAACTGGAACGTGGCCTCAGTATGTTTGATTTACTTTCTCCTCCTTTTTTAGACTCTTACTGATCAATCACCCTTTACAACACCAGATCATGTTCATTCATGATAGCTGTAATCGATTAGACTCAATTTTGATGATCATACTATGAAATAACGATGAGTGCATGTCAGTGAATATTTTGTCTGATTTCCTCATGTGTTCCTCTGCAGATTAAGACCATGTTACCAGGTGAGCATCAGCAGGTCTTGAGCAACCTGCAGTCCCACTTTGAAGACTTCCTGGAAGACAGCGAGGAGTCTGAGGTGTTCACGGTAGCAGACTGTGCCCAGCTAGAGAGAGACGTCATGGCCTGCAAAGAGTACTACGAGGAGCTGCTCCGATCTGCTGAGAGAGGCAAGGCCAAGCTACCCCTCCTGTCCCTACCAACAAGGAGCTGCTGGTGTACAGCACCAACACCACATGGCTCTTTAAGCCTATTAAGCATTTGGAATTATGCGTTTTTACTGGATTAAGAACGGTCTCAAAACCTGTTGTTTGGTCTGCTGCTAGTAAAAAGCAAACATTGGGATAGTCCAAATCTGGTGTAATGGGTTTTAAATGGGGCTAACAGGGGGCAGAATGTCTGGACAAAAAGTGTGACTGCTTTTACTAGGTGATGTTTCATAGGACTGTGATAGATAAACAGGGACACATACACACATTCACTTACACACATGCAGCAGCCCCACCCCTTCCCTGTCACCGTCGCTCCTCGTCTCCATATTTTGCATTTGCCTTCTCCGCAGTCTCACATGTAGTACACATTCAAGTGTCTACTATTGAAGAATTTCCCCTAACAAGTGGAAATATTTAATAGTATAATTAGTTCAAATTAAAGTTCATAGCTTATTAAGACCATTGTCCTAACTGGCGAACGGCCTGCACTTGACAGTGAGAGCAAAGTGTTTTGGAAAACAAAATGAGTGAATTCATTGTCAAAGGAATTCAGCCCCAGTGGTGCCAAACAAGGGCAATGACAAGCACACAGGTGGAATACAAGATAGAAGTTTCCTAGGTTACAAGTTTAGTGTTCACACAACAGACTCATATTGCAATAAGACAATTTATTCTGCATTTGTCTGTGCTTAAGCCATATTGCCACAGTTTCAACTTGGCCTTATACTGTGATGATGATACCACCTAGAGGCACATTTGTGCGCTCGCAATGAATGTATAATACTGTGTGAGTCTATTTTCAGAAACACATGACAATCTTTGGCAGTGATAAATCTGCATAAAAATAGTTTCCAGCAATCTGAATAAAATAAAAAGATAATAAATAATGGTCACGTGTATTAACAAATACGACACAGGAACAGTCATACGGTCCTTCAGTGTTTGGAACTCAAACATTTGATATCCTCTCTTTTGATTATTCATACTTATTATGTCTTTGTGGTAAACAGAGGAACACGAGGAGTCGGTGTACAATCATTACATCTCAGAAGTACGCAACTTCCGAATGCATCTGGAGGCCCACGAAGAACACCTGATCAGGCAAATCCGCACGCCACTGGAGAGAGACGACCTAGAGCAGAGTCTTCAGCGCATCACACAGCATGAGGTACACATTTGGGTGCCCGAGAAATAACAACATGTTTAAGGATTTATTGGCGTCGTTATTGTACTAATTTATTTCCACATACTGATGTCTTGCAGAAGAAGAGAGCAGAGCTGAACAAACTGAAGGAGGACCTTGAGGTCATGAAGGAGAAGTGTGAGATGTTCCTCAGACAGGCTGCAGCTTCTCCGTCTGTGCCAACCCTTTCCTCTGAGCTCAGTGTCCTCATTCAGAGCATGAGCCAAGTCTACTCCATGTCTTCCATATATATGGACAAGTAAGACGGCCCTGACTCTGACATGCCCTCTGTTGCCAAGAACTAATTAGATACTTGCAGTTGGAAAAGTAACTGAAGTCATGTTTTCCCTTTTGTACAGACTGAAAACAGTGAGCTTAGTGGTGAAGCACAGCCAGAGTGCAGAGGCACTAGTTAAAGCCTACGAGTCCAAACTCTATGAAGAAGATGCAATGAATTCTGACCTGAAGTCCATTGAGACAGTCATTTCCACACTCAAGGTAATACACTTGGACTCAATATTGCACCAATGTTTTGGTTTAATTCTCAAGACTCCGGGTACTAAATCCACAAGGAACATGTTTTTTTTGCTTATCTGTGTTTGTTAATTAATTTCTGAAGAACCTTTACTTCATCTGATCATAGCAATGGCGGACAGAGATTGATGAGATGCAAGAGGTATTCCATGACATGGAGGATGAGCTGCAGAAAGCACGAGCCGTCAGTGATTGCATGTTTAAAGCCCACAACGAGCGTGACTTTGACCTAGACTGGCACAAGGAGAAAGCTGATCAGCTGAGTGAGAGATGGCATAGTGTTCACTCCCAGATTGACAGCAGGTTTGTGTTTTTGATCAAATGATTTGATCCCATGTGCAATAATGACAAAATTTCTGTTGCAGCGTTATCACTGTAAGTCTGAGTATTACTCACTGAGGTTATGAATTCAATTTCAGACTTCGGGACCTGGAAGGTATCAGCAAATCTCTGAAATACTACCAAGATTCTTACAGTAGTCTTGATGAGTGGGTTAGAGAAATGGAAGCAGCGCAGCTAAAGGTCCAAGAAAACAAACCTGAAGACAGCAAGGCTCTCGCTGAGCTGCTAAACCAACAGAAGGTAGGACAAGAGGGGACTTCTTTACTTGGAGATATATATACAGTATAGAGTGTGAATATATTTAAAACATCTGTGTTTTTCAGGTCCTTGTTGCGGAAATTGAGCAAAAACAGAGCAGAATTGATGAGTGTCAAAAGTACTCAGAGCAGTACTCATCTGCCGTTAAAGTAAGTAGATTTCAAAATGTATTGAAATAAATCATTACAAAAATAGACTTTTGTTTATCATCCTGTTCTGGATTTTGCATTTAAACAAGAAACAACAACCCCTCCAGGATTTTGAAGAATTTTGTATGGTTATTACCACCATATGCTTGATTACATGGTGGCTTTTCTGAAAAGTTCAAGGCAATCTGCAGTTTTCTCTTGGAAGCAAACGTGTAAGGTTTGACAGTTACAGTGATTTGCATGTGAAGAGTGTTGATTACACTGTTTATTTTGATGATCTATGAAAGTAGCAGTATGTCATTTCCTTCAAGGCTTTGTTGGGTTTGCTACTGTAAATCTGCAGGAAATGGTTCAAATTGCAAACCTTTGCTATATTTGAGGAGGGAAAAATTTTGATTTTGAAAAAAACAAAAACAAAAAAAGAAAAGCTTGCAGTCGTAAAAGTGCTAATTCCTGGATGGATTGTTCAATTGTAGAACTTACCTTCAGATAATCACTATACATAAATCTCGATTTAGGATTATGAACTTCAGCTGATGACCTACCGAGCAATGGTTGACTCCCAACACAAATCTCCACTCAAGAAACGGAGGATGCAGAGCTCTGCTGATGCCATCCAACAGGAGGTGAAATTCTAATGTAAAATGTAATAGATTAAGTGGAAATCAGCTTTGTATGTGCTCTGCATGCTAAATGAGGTATTTTTTTGCTTCATTTCAACACAGTTTATGGATCTCCGAACCCGCTACACTGCTCTTGTAACTCTTATGACACAGTATGTGAAGTTTTCCAGTGAAACATTGAAGAGAACTGAAGACGAGGAGGTGAGGGATTCATATTTTAAAACTCTTTCTGCTTTCTGCATACAGCTTATGCAGCATATTTTAGATTTTTGTTGGGTTTTGTTTTTGGATTTGGGTACTTATTTTATGCTGTCAGTTTTGCTTTACGATCTGTTCTTATCTTGGCATGCTTTTTATATCTTATGTTCTGTATCAACATATTTTACCTTCTCAGTAAGAAGTCATGCCTTGTAAAATAAACACTTACTTTAACTCCTATACCTGTTGGACAATGTGAGGGTGATACTTCCAGTAACATTAAGTCAAATAAAAAAAGAAAAGAAAAGAAACGCATTTTCAGTACTTGAATAGAGATTATTTTTTCCCTTTAAGGCCATGACTTCCACCAAGGGTCATATTTTCAGTATTGATAGTCAATTAATCATGAATAAAGATATTAAATTAGGAAATATGGCGTATGCAAGTACCTCATTATTGTTGGTGGTGGTGATTTGCTGGGAGGAGGAAGCTTTCTTCTTTCTTTGTTGGCATTTCTGTGGGGAAATTAAAGTCTCTCCAGGATTTGTGGAGTATTTTGTGATTATTGGTATTGATAGGTATTCTCTCGTTTATTGGCTGAAAAGTTCAAGGACTGATGCAAGTTGTAGGTCAAAGGACAAAGGTGCATTGAGCTGGTGCTCAGGCCATTTATTTTTATGAAAATTATGAAAATTAATAAAAATAATGGGCCTTCTAATTTTTTAAGCAAGAGAGCAGCTCTGCACAGTAAAAATGTAAAAAACATCTTGCTGTCGTGAAATTGCTAATTCCTGGAGAGATTGCTTAACAGTGCTGCAGGACTCTGGTGAGGGGAAAA
>OMLI01073038.1:3352-15201 GCA_900302605.1 Rondeletia loricata | reverse complement strand
GCCATGTACAACTCTCAGTTGTATAGTGCCAGTCTATGAAATTATTTCCCGACTGAGTCCAATATCGCACATGTGCGCATATTGCAGGGATATAGTACGATACTTCAGCAAGGGAAATTAGCGACGTTGTTGCTAGTTGCTTCTTCTTTTTTGTTGAGCAAACAGCTCTTGTGTTGTGAAGTTGAAACCCTCCCCCTCCCACGCACTCTAGCGTAATCACGTTCCTCTCGAGCCACCGTAGTTAGGCGCAGCACAGACAGCATACTACGCTACAGGGAAGTAGATCTGCCGTGGACTAACAATGTTTTGGACAACTGTCGACTTTTCCATACGCCATTGCAGCATGTAAAATGTATACTACACACCAACAAACTAAAACTGTGTTTGTTTAACAGGTTGAGTGGATTTAGACGGTTATTTTGAAAGAATGCTAGCTGGGAGGACAGTCTGCCCAATGGCAACATGCTAATTGTTAGCATTGGTCCAATCCAGTACAGCTAGCACAGTGAGGCGAGGATACAATCTGAACAGTCCTACATACTACTTTGGGGCTTAGTTAAATAATATCACAATCTTAAACATGGGTGCACTATCCCTTTAAGTAGCACTTTTTGAAAAACTGTTTTTCCCCCACTTTCCTCAAGTTGTTAAATCGCTTACTTTTTCCGTGGCAATTTACGTTGTTTAATTTTCACCCCTGTTCTCCCTTCTTCTCTGCCTTGCCTTTGATTAATCATTGCCATGCTAAAATTACAAATGTCCTCTGACTAGACACTTCAAGGCAGAGTGGGTGTGAATATCAATAGGATGGAAGCTTTGCCAAACTGAGCTTGATCCATTGTTGTCTGAAGCTTTTGTTGGCAGAATGGCAAAGCTGCTGGTGTCAGAATTATTTCTCTTTGCAACAATTTCTAATCTGCTGTATAATGGTTCAGTTGAAGTGAAAACTAAAATAGTTTATTATTATTATTAATAGGATTATTGTTATTATTTATTATTATTATTCACAGTCAGGAGAGAACATTACTTACACTGGATGCTACTTAAGCTGACAAGATGGGATAGCATAGTTCATTAGAAAAGCACATTACTTGAAACTTGGCTCACAGACTAGCCGAGTATATGAACATAAAGCACCAAAGGGCTTAAGAACTGGTGCTTCATTCTTCATCCTGCAGGATATATTCCCTTCTCTGACTTCACCTCCTGAAAAATGGAAAAGGAAGAAAATCGCTACCAGGCACATGGATAGATTTTTTTTTTTATTCCTTGCCTTTGGTTAGCCTGAACACATAATACAATCTTACATAAGCCTGCCCCTGCCCAGGGGCAAGCCCTTGCACAAACACCTTTCCATGGTGTGAATACCTTGCTGCCACCCAGCATTCAAATTTGATGAATCCTGACAGCATGAATCTGAAAATCAGGGGAAATTGAAAATAAGTAAGTAAATAAGGGGTATTTTCCATTAGAGGACAGAAAAAAAAGAAAGAAAGAAAGAAAGAAAGAAGAAAGAATGTCTAAGACAATGCAGAGTTTGTAGTGAAGTGTCTGTGGGGGGATTGTGTGTCTCTCACAATGTGGCCTAATTATTTTCCATTCCATAGTTTTACTATGGGGTGAGAGAGAGAGAGAAGAGGAGAAAGATTTGAGAGAAGAGGAGAGAAGAAAAGAGACAGGATGGATGCTAGCTAATAGATGTCAGAGAACATAGTAAGCCATCCTTTATCCATGCTGTCTCTCTCTCCCCCCCCTCTCTCTCTCCTCTCTGTATTCCTCTCTCCATTCACAGCAAATTGCTCTGAGACTTATAAAGCTTCTCCAGCAGAGCTCTCACCTGGGAACTGGCCTCGGTCTACGATCTATGCCTCATGCACTTCTAACTTTATGTGCGTTGCCATCAGCTCGGCCAATTAAGCCTCTTGTTCCCCTGAAGTCCTGTCTCCCTCCTCTAACACAAGTTATTGGAAATGAAAAAAGGTAGAAGGTTTTCCCTGATGGCAGAAGGGAAGCGTCTCTTCAGGTCTGTGCCTGCTGTTGGACATGGATTCTGATGTGTGCTTAATCTGCGGGTTAAAGAGTTAAAATATTGCACCCCTCCCCAAAAGGCACAGTCAGGTTTTCATCATATTGGGTTAATGAACCACCTTGTCAGCTAGGCTATTCAGTTCACGGTTTGAAACTATCACTAGTCTAATTATGTACAATCCCAGGCCCTGCATGGAGATGGGAACATTACAGTCACTGTAGTATTAACCCCTTGAATATAACAATCTTTGTGTAAATTTCAGTCAAGTGCTGGGTGAGATGCAGCAAGCCTATTAGGCACAAGGTTTTTAATGGTCCCCTCAGAGACTAAATTGGAATTCCGTTTGGTCCAGATGGGGCTATAGCCACTGTACCTCCCCGTAAATATATATAAAGAAACATTCATGCTATAGTGTTGTATGGCCAAATAAAATATGCATCTCTTATTGATATCCTCCCCTGCTTCTGAGAAACAGTTGACTCAGCTGAAGAAAAGCAAGTTCGAAATATTGAAAATGGGCCTCCTTCGAGGGCTAAACATGGTAGTCTCCTTCATTCTCTGGCTGTCTGTCCAAAGCTGTTTTAATGTTCCCTATATCCTGCTGCTTACATGAGCTTTGAGCATTGAATGTTCCCCTCTCATATAAAAGTTTCATCCAAACTAATGGTCAGTGTTCCTATTTTCTCATTTGCAGAGTGTAAGGGTACATTCAGAGAGAGAGAGAGACAGAAAGAACAAATTTATGATTGAAATGAGCTTTGAAATGAAATTCTTGTCTGTCCCCTTTCCTACAACATACACTCATGCACACAGAAATGTACACATATGCACATACCAAATGCACATACCTCACAGATAAATGTATTTCATGTAGCCTTTATAAACAAGCTACAGTAATTACAGCACAGTTACCTTGGATGATTACAAGCTACAACAGAGATATGCATGTTTGAGCAGTTCCTATACAGACTTGGCCTATTCAGGATTTGGGGGCATTCCTCTGTTGCGTAGGCTTCACTTGGGTTTATTTAAAACCTTGGCTTTTTTGTCCTTTCATGGAAAATCGGGCACTGGACTTTTCGCCTTTTCATGTCTTTCTGGCAAGGCATTGCCTTTAAATACCATGTGCCTTTAATTCAGTTTTGTTTAGAACGACTGCACATAAAGATTGAATTGAAAACTCTTTCAAGTCAAATGATTTGCTATTCCAAAATTTTACTCATAAGAAATCACTGAAATGTTTTTGGTAGCACTTTATTTTACAGTATGTTAAATACCTGGTATGAGTTGGTAATTATGTGGTACGAAGTAGTAATTGCTGGTAATTATTTTGTCAAGTACCATGTAATTAATCTGTGTATTATGTGGAAACCTACCAGATAAGTATGTGGTAGCAAGTTGCAATACCAGGTACTTATTAACATTAAAGGTGCATTGTATTCAGTAAGTGTGTAGTACTCTTGTTAATTAAATGTTACCAGGTCTGTTATTCATATGTAACACTGTGGGAAGCAGACTGTAAAATAAAGTGATGACATTCACACAGTAATTTTACAGTAACTAACTGATACTTTGTGGTACTAATAATCTAAAAGTCAAAAGGCATCACTTAAAGCAATGTCACTTGTTAACACAGCATTACAAAATCAGTGACAAATAATTAATGAGTAACACTGTGGGAAGAGGACTGTAAAATACAGTGATGGTACTTACATTATACTTTTGCAGTAACTAAACTACACAATTCTTTGAGGTACCAACAATTGTAAAGCCAAAAGCTCTCACCCAGGGGAATAATGCTTGAATTATAAAATATTGTTTTGTCACACATAGATTAGCTACCACAGTTTCAAAGCTACAGCTACCTAACACCAGTTGACTGACTGACCTGAATGTGGCTCCTTCCTGATGAACACGTCTTGTGCAGTGGGAAAAATAACTCGCTTCCTTACACAAGTGTATTCCAGTCCCAGTATTCAATTTGGATTATGGCTGTTTCATGTCATCTCTTCTGTGGATATGTTAGTTTTCTCTCTGCAGTTTGCAGTGCGGTCAGGACTAGACTGAGGTATGTGCCTGTGTGAGTAGTAGGGATGCCTCCTCGCAGAGAGCTGTCCTGATTGGTTGAGGCCTACCGGGAGTGGTGAGATTTTGGAGAGCCTGAAACATAGGCAGGGGCAATTACAGAGGCCTGATCTTCTCTCAGACCATTTGAATTACTGATAGCTGAGAGGGTGTTATGAAATTTTCACCAAATAATACAAAAAGAAAGTAGCCTACCCCAGCTTTAACTTTCAATTGTAGAATGGGCAATTAGACATAGAGGATCATTGCTTTTTTAAACTGTACAAATTGATTGTCAAAAATAAGCTATTGTAAGTTTGTGGGAGTGATTTATTTTGATATTACTTACAATTTAATTGCAATGAAGGGGATGCTGTCCCTTACTACACACACAGTTATACTACATATGTATGTGCTACATAAATAGTTTCTATTCAGCTTTGGGTGATTACTACCCTTTCTCCTTAGATTACCAGGAGTTTTAACCCCCTACGGTGGTCTGGTAGATGACTTGCCATTAAAGAGTGTTGGGAAGAAATACCAGCCTAATGACTTCCCTTATCACTAATATCACTCATAGTTTGAATCACACACTCTTGTGGTTATAGTATTTAGGGTATTCAGATCTCCTTTGCATAACTTACCTCCTACACCCCCAGGAACCTTAGTGAACGAGGTCTGTAATGCTCTTAGAAAGGTTGATCTTGGCGTGTGCTGTGACAAAGGTCATGGGGCATGGAGTCTTGTCCTCTGTTACCAAATGGCTGACAGACTAACAGAAGAGGGGCTGGGAGGATTAAAAAGAATACTGAATGGAGCAAGGGAGACATTGGATGAGAGTCAACCAGTAAAAGGCTTTCAGAGTGAAAGTCAAGGCAAATGTGCAATACTTAAGTGCATTCAAATATGTCGTATTCAAATTCCTTTTAGCTAAGCTCACATACTTTACACATTTAAATATCTCTATGGGGAACTTGGACCAAACAAAAAGCAGCAGTGTAGCACCACATGGGTAACAACGTTCTCATAAAGAAACCTTTCTACAGCTTTGGGAATTTAAACTAAGCCACTAAATAATCAGTCAGCCTGGACAAAGTGAATGTGAAAGAGGCTCTTTGTGAATGAGATTTCAAATCTGCATGTCTTTAACACGTGGAATGCTTATTTATAGGCAGGAAAATGTTTTATCCATGTTCTGCTTATGTTTACTGACTCTTAGAAAACTCAATCAATGTTGGACAAAACCTGTTTGAAAAGGGGCTCGCTGCAGAGAGAGAAGCTGTGGGGAGTAACCAAAAGCACCTTTACTCCCTAGACGTTTTCCAATTAGGCTGTGGCTTGCCAGCAGATCAAAGCTACGATAATCCTAGGGTTGGATGGCGTGGCTACTAGTATATGGGCCTAAATATGTGAGTGAGAGCCAATAGGGAGTGGGGTTGACAAATGAGAGTGTCAGTGTGAGTTATAGGGAGGGAATGAGAAAAGGGAGAGACATGAGAGTAAAGGAAGATGTGAAACAGATAGAGAATGAAACTGCACTGAGTGTGTAACAGGGAAGGAGAGGGAGGAGGGGAGATGTGGGGTTGGTGCATTGGTACGTTACGTCAGCGGCTTGTTGGATTGAGGTGCTGCGTCCTGCTGATTTTAATCCCAACTGATTAAGGAACAGAGAGCAAGCGCCTGTGCAAGCTCTCTGGGGAAAAGAGAGAGTGAGAGCGGAAGAGAGGAATACTGAACACATTCCATTAAGGCAGATAAGTGGAGCTAATTTGCAGCTTAAGAGACGGGAGAGGGGGGGAATCAAATATTTTGCTTTCTCTTTCTTATCTCATGCCCACGTTCCCCCATTACCCTTTCCCTTGTCTGTCCTAAACCTATTCACTTGGAATCTTAACGTGTGGACGGATCAAGTATGCCTTCAAACGGAACTAACAATGCCCTGAAGCTGCAGTTTGGCCTCATCAACCATGAGAACCGGTACCTGACGGCCGAGGCCTTTGGCTTCAAGGTGAACGCGTCGGCCACCAGCATGAAGAAGAAACAGATCTGGACCCTGGAGCAGGACGACCAGGACAGCCAGGCGGTGTTCTTCCGTAGCCACCTGGGACGCTATCTGGCCTCCGACAAGGATGGAAAGATCACCTGTGGGGCGGAGAAGCCTGACTCTGACTGCCGCTTCCTCATTGTGCCCCAATCTGATGGACGCTGGGCCCTACAGTCAGAACCTTACCTGCGCTATTTTGGAGGCTCGGCTGACTACCTGTCCTGCTTTGCCCAAGCCATTGCGGAGCCAGAGTTGTGGGCCGTTCACTTGGCCCTCCACCCACAGGCCAGCCTGTTCAGCGTGGCACGTAAGCGCTATGCCCATCTGTCTGCCTCAGATGGAGAGATCTCAGTGGACAGCAACATTCCCTGGGGAGTGGACTCCCTGATCACCCTGGTCTACATGGAGGGCAAGTACAGCCTGAAGACCTGCGACAGCCGTTTCCTCAGCAATGATGGTAAACTGGTGAAGGAGAACACCCTTACCACTGCCTTCACACTGGAGCTCAAATCTGGCAAGCTGGCCTTCAAGGACTGTGATGGGAAGTACCTGACCCCTATGGGTCCCACTGGCACGCTGCGCTCTGGCCGATGCTCCAAGCCTGGAAAGGATGAGCTGTTTGATCTAGAGGAGAGTCATCCACAAGTAGTTTTTCAAGCTGCCAATAAAAGATTTGTCTCCGTCAAGCAAGGTAATCAGCCTGTGGTACAGTGGCAAGAAAAGGGCACACATATTTTTTATGTAATCACTTGTCTTTGTCTTACAGTAACAATGAGGAGTTTTATGTTTAGAGAATTGAATAGTCTCATGCAGAGAATGGATTGAGTGCTGCACTCCTGCTGTTCTTGCTCCAACAGTGAAAGCACTGAGGGGATTTGAAGCAAGCATGACTTTCACTAGTGATTGATTTGAAGAGATGTGTGGTTAAAGGATGAGTCTTGATTGCTTGCAAATAACTTCTTGAATATTCTCAAAACAGCATTTGAACAGACTTTGAAAGTGTAGTGCAAAGTAAATGCTGAAGATGGGTCCATTTTGTTCTGAGGCAATTTGGAGGGTGTCTTCATGATAACAAATAGATTTGAAATTGTTTTTGATTCATGTACGCCAAATGTGGCTCAAAAGCAGTTCCTTTCAGAGGCTTCATGCTGAATTGTTGTTTACCCTTATTATGAAAATATCATGGTAAATGCATCTCCTCTGAGAAAATAGAGCCTACAGTGATTCGCTTGTCTATTATTTTGTATTCATTAAGCACAACCAGCTGAAAGCCCTTGTGCACGTTACCATCACATTGTAAGCACCACATGAAGCCATTTTCTGGTCCCTTAGAGAGAAAAATGTGGTCACTGTATTTCTGACACTAGAGTGCACAACCACTTCCAAATGACTGTGGAAGAAAATTGCCAATGTGTCAGTAAGCTAGTTCAATAATGTATTTTCTTTTTTCTTTACAACTTCGTTAAAAGGAGAGAAAATAGTTCACTGTTCAATACTCTTTTGTTCAATGCAGTAATCAACTTCCCAGTTCAATAGTACTGTGAAGCTCTTTAAACTTCAGTTCAGTAGTCTTCTCTCCAGATCAGCCAGCTACTGTTCAGTTCTGTGTTCTGCTCTCCAATTTAGTATTCTAATTTACAGTGTTAGTTTCTCAGTCTCATCTCTACTGGTTTGGCTTTGGTGTTGGTCTTCCTCGTGCACTGGTTTGGGGAAGCTATTGGAAACTGAACCAGGGTAGCTATATTGAGACTGTTTTCCAGGGCAAGGTACTGAGGGTGGCTTAGATTAGCAGCATAATGTAAAATATATATAGAAGATCTTCAAGGCATAGATCAGTGGTTCTCAATCCTGGTCCTCATGACCCAGAACCCTGCTGGTTTTCAGTCTAGACATCTAATCAGGGGCAGTACTCTGGGCCCCGAGGACCAGGATTGAGAACCACTAGCATATGAAACAGCATTGCACAGCGGATGATGCGCCCTTTGAGATATTTGAATACTTTACTGATTGGAGCAGTGCCATTTGGGTGATTGCAATATCGCTTGATCACATGTGATTAATGAGATGACATAGAATAAAAACAGCAAAAGCAGTGTACTGTTTGCCACACATTTGGCCAAAAACATACTACTGGAAACTCAGCTATCATACTCTATATAGTAATGAGGGATTCAAATTAACTTTAATCATTACAGTAAAAATACCAACCAGGAACATTCACAAACCACTGAAAGAAAGCCCTGGCTTTCTTGCCTGCATGCTTGATCCAGTCAGTGGTTGACAGCCATACTGAAGGGTAATCGTTGTAATGGGCTTTGTCATTTCCACTGTGTCCATTGAAGCTTAAGCAGAGCGCAAATGACTCCAGGGCAGACCTGCGCCCCATGGGTGTTACTTAATTACCATCAATGCCCGACGGCGGCCATTCTGGTCTGAGTCGACGCAGTGAGTGAGTGAGTGAATGGCCATCAGACTTGTAGCTATAAATCCTGGACTGGGGTAGATAGTGGGCAAGTGAGACAATGAATGGGCAGCTAAACAGGGACCTATGGCCAGGCCTTACTGGTCAGTTACAAGGTATATTGTCAGCCTGGATGATATGATGATCTGCTCTGTAGGATATATAAGTAGACAGGCCAGCAATGTAGCCGGAAGAAAATTGGGATCTATTGTAGCTTTTTAAGGCTTTCAATCTTAAGTTCTGTCAGGCCTGGTTGAAGGACATTTTCACAGGTTTAGTTGTACACAAACTATGAAGTACAGACACTATTAAGCATATGTGAGAAATCAGGTTCTTTAACCAACTTTCCACTGTGTAATGCATTGTGGTTCTCATTGGTTATGCATGAATCAAATTCTGGACCCTGGGACCCCATCCACATAATATAGGGCAACAAATTGCATTTTGAATTGTAGTGTTTGTCCATGTGGCAGATCCACTTTTTTAAGGAACAAGGCACTGAAAGCTGCTTAGTGGGCCCTGTGGTGCAGATTTGCATTTCACCACTCAGGGAATTACAGCAAGCGAATGAGCAGGATGGGTGGAGGGGTGGCTGTGGGGGATTAGGGTTATAACAGGCTTAAGAGAGAGGTTGAAGGATATTTCTGTGGCATCTAATTTAAACTACAGCAAACACAGTTCAGTTATATGTGTCTGTGTATTCTCCACCACCTCACACACTCCATCACAGACTTAATACTTGTGGATTAAGTATATAACACGGCTGCAGGTGAGGCACTAGAAAGTTGCTTTTGTATGTAAAACAGAATACATGAGTTATGAGGTTTGTTTTAGTGCATTGGTTCTCACAGTGAGGTTTGGGAACATCCAGGGGTCATAGAGGTATCCCCCAAAAAGTAATTGTTCAATTGTTCAATTTTGTCATTATTATATTTTTAATTTGGCACAATGACAGAATGTAGGGTCTTCAACCAAATACCAATCTATTTTGGTATTCTCAGCAACTTCAAGTCAACAATCTACACTTGATCCTACCTATTTTGACTAACTTCATTGCATATTACAATTTTGTGTTGAACAAATTATGTGTGGATTATAATCTACACAATT
This sequence comes from Rondeletia loricata, assembly GCA_900302605.1. Classification (NCBI taxonomy): domain Eukaryota; kingdom Metazoa; phylum Chordata; class Actinopteri; order Beryciformes; family Rondeletiidae; genus Rondeletia; species Rondeletia loricata. The sequence continues at coordinate 5,493 of OMLI01073038.1, read as the reverse complement.
TTGAAAGAAACTTGGTCTCTGAAACTGAAGGTTGCTTAAAATCCATAGAAACCCTTCTTAAACGACAAAATAGTAATGTGATAGGTCTATAATTATGTATTGTATAATGAATAGCTATCACTGATTATATAAACATATTTTTGGAACTTTCTTGTCCGATAATTAATCAAAATAAAGTTTGGTTTTTCATAAGTGTTAACAAACATTACAACCTCAAAAAGTGTTTAAGACTCATGCTTAATTGTCACATACTGTCAGTCCTTGTACGTAAAGTTCCAAATTACAGAGTGAAAAAGCTGTCTTCATTACAGTAAATCATTATGCAATTAAGGTGAGGTGACAGTCTTTCAATACTGGGTGGATTTGATACCATTAAGGAATTGGTACAGCATGTCTCACTCCATTGTTGCCACCTCATAAACAATAGGCCTACTTCTAGAGGTGTGTGTGTGTGTGTGCTTTATCTTTTCCAAAATCTGTGTTAAATGTTTTCTTTTTCAAATGACAACATCAGAGAATACACACAAATAATAATCTGTAATTTTACTCACACACATCATACGTAAGGCAAAGTTAGTGACCGCCCCATTTCTTTGAGACACACAGCTTTGTACAATGTCAGTACGGTGGCTAGTCCTTAATATATTCTGTTCAACACGACCTTACTCCCATAACCAATGTCAGCTACCCCACAACTTTTCTTGTTTATCGTCTTAACATGATTTCAGTTAATACTGAATAGCTCTAATACTGACGCGCTCTATAAGAACGCTGAGGTGATTGATGTCACTGTATGGGGATATTACAGGAATACTATTGCAGATTAATATGCCATAAAATATGATAAGGCCACTCTTAAGGCTGCCGCAGACACACTATAAATCTCTATAGGTATCTGGTTATCTCACCTGAGGTCCTGTCTGGAGATCTATGGTGTGTGAAATATGGTTAGGGTTGAAACTGTGGTCAAGGGACGGATATGGTAGACTCTCTGAAATCAGAAGAATATTTCTGTTTGGAGGAAAACTCTCGGCAAGGGGATTTCCACCGGTGATTGATTCAGTCCATCACTGATCCTAGATGTATTTGTCCAGTCGCCCAACCCTGTTACCTGTGAGCCAGAGCACAGTCTGAGGTCATCGGTCAGGGCCCTGCTGATTGGCCCTCAGTCTCAATTCAACACTAAAAGCTGGTTGTGCTTCTAGACTGTTGAACGCTCTTACACTGGGCTGTAGGATGCTAGGCTTTCTGGTGGTGCATGTGTTGTTTATTAGTGGAGAAGAAGGGGACGTTGGCTCCAACAGACCACCAGGAGATGCGTACCCTCCTCAACACCTTTTACCACCCCTTAAGACTTTAATTAGAATATCTAAACGTCTAATTCAATTGTGTCTTTTAGTGTTGCTTGGCATGTTGCGGGTCAACTGCATTTAAATGTAATTGCCTTTAGCCTGAACGGCCAGATTCAGTTAATATTAGTTGAGCCTGTCACAAATTATTTATCATGTATGTTTTATCAAATATTTGCCTGGAAGTGAAAATTAAGATGTGAAATAATATAATTTGTGACTAAATTAATGTATGTAATACAGATAAATGAAAGTTTGTGAAATGACATATATACATTTATAGCTTTTTTTTTGTACAAAAAAATCCAAACAAGTTGAGGGTGCTTTAAGTGTGATTGTGGGGTGAGTAGATACGTTTCTGAAAATGATCAGCGCCATTTTGTGAAGAACCACCAGATGTATATTAAGTATACCCTCAAATATACAAAATAGCGGCTTACCCGTCTGTCAATCTACTACTGTAGTAGTGCTGAACATCTTGGTTCTTATTTACGTGGACGGCCTGGCAATTCTCAAAATGTAGTCTGTTTTTCAGTTTTGGTTCCCAACAAATACTTTTTTTTAACACTTCAACACTAGAAAGCCCAAACTGCAGTACATTGACAGCAGTTTTTTTATTTGGAGCCATCACATTTCAAAATGTCCTCTGTACAAACCAGTTATTTTCAAAACCACACTTCTGACAGCTTGTTGGCCTCCTCAGCCCCCCAAATCCATTGGCCTTACTTGTGTTGAGGCAATGTTTATAGTCCATCCTGCCAACAGTTGGAACAGTCTAGTCTCCATTGCAGC
>OMLI01073024.1:0-17881 GCA_900302605.1 Rondeletia loricata | reverse complement strand
TCTAAAGCCCTGAATGGTTTGGCCCCCTCCTACATCACAGACCTCCTTAGCCCCCTACACAGCCTCCAGGTCTCTTAGGTCATCTGACATGGGCCTCCTCGTTGTCCCATGCTCCAGGCTCAAACTCAGAGGCGACCGCGCTTTCGCAGTCGCAGCACCAAAAATGTGGAATAGCCTTCCCCAGCCAATTAGATCTGCCCCCTCTGCCGAATCCTTTAAGTTTCGGCTTAAGACCCACTTCTACACTTTAGCGTTCGAATCTCCATAAATCGCTCTGGGTACCTGTATATATATTGTGTACATACTGTATATATCATTGATGTTATGTCTTTGTGCTGTTATTTGTCTTACTGTTTTCCATGTATTTTAAACACTGTACAGCACTTTGGTCAACACCTTGGGTTTTTAGATGTGTTTTATAAATAAATTGAGTTGACTTGACTATGTATGCATTTCAATTATATGGCTTCTTCGCCACATTGTAATTCATAGAATCGCTAGTTTGCACAGTATTATTGGTCCACTATGTATCAATAAAGTGTAGTCAGTATATAGATTAAAAAGGCCACCACTTATGTGTCTGCACAGTATGTACTCCACTCATATTAGAAGATGGTTTATTTCTGTGGTTGTCAATTATGTCTAACATTAATAATATTTCAAACATTATATGTTTATTTACCACACATACTACTCCTCAAGCTGTGTAATTCACACAAGGCTATAGTGAAAACCCAAAGCTACTGTATGTTCAGTGAGAATAATGTCTTGTTGTTGTGGAAGGTCCTCGGTTAACCCCATATTATTTTGTTTTCGTTGGAAAATATGGGTCTGATCATACCTGGAGCCTTACTGTTTGTCTGACTGGAAAACACTTCACTTTTGAGTTTTGTTTGCTTTACAGGCCACCTTGTATCCCTTTTCATTTAGTCTCTACAGAATTTAATGGAGTTTTGATTAGTTATTGTGACCTAAAACATTTGTGAGAAAAGTGCTTGGAATGACAACAATTGTGAGTCACTGGACAAAGAGCAATTATTTGCCTGTTGAAACCTACTTTGATAAGAATATATACCAGAGTTGTGAAAGTTGCTGTCCCGGCCAATGTTACCAGTACTGTCCCAGCTATTGGACAAAATTGCAAACCCTTGCAATATTTGCAGGGAACTCTTCATTTACTCTTTCACCAAGTTTCTAATGGTGGAGTGAGAGAGGAGACTTGATGCAGCAGTCTGGTGTGCGTAAGAGGTTTCCCTTCCCTGAATCAGTAGTGCATAGAGCGGGTTAACAGTCCTGCGCCCAGGGAGATGAAAAAGCATAAATTAAAGCGTTCCCTCAAGGAGAAGAGGGGGTGCTGGGTTACCAAGGCATTATCAGCACCGGGTGAGAAGCACACAGAGCTCAGTTTCATCCTCGTGTTCTTTGTTAACACAAAGGGGGTCACCTCCATATGAAAGGAAATATAATAACACAGAGACCCTCACACAATGGTGGACTGCTGACAAATTCTCACCTAATTCTGCCCCTATAGTCACTGTTCTAAACTTAAGCTATTTCTGTGCCATATAGGGAGAACCATCAAAGCTATGGCGATATACTGTAGTGCAAAAGGCTGTATGGAATACTGGTGAAAAATATAGCACAAGAACATGCAAAAACAAAACAGGCACACACATGCTCACTTGAGAAATGTTTTAATTATATACAAAAGAATGTGGCTAATAAAAGAGGGAATTAAGGCAAATGCTCAGAGCGATTGCGGGAATTTGGCCAAAAGGAAATGAGTTGCCTCTCTCTCTCTCTCTCTCTCTCTTGCTGCCTCCCTCTCTCTCTGTCTCCCTCTCTCTCTCTCTCTCTCTCTCTCTCTCTCTGCTCTCGCTCTCTCTCTCCACCATTAAAAAGCCTGCAACTTCAAGCAGTTTTTTAATCAGCTAAAAAACATATGTGGCTTTGCAGCTAAGACAGCTTGCCCAGGCACTGATAAATGCCTATCACTAATTTGCATATGGTAAAAGCTACCCTTTAATCAGAACCTCTAATCCCTGACGGTATTAATGATTTTTTTCTCTCCTCGTATAGTATCATGTTTGCTAATTCCAAAGTGATCAGCTTCTTGTATGCGTCTCTTTTTTTGTGCTGGCATAATGGCCGAGTTGAGAACTTCTGTTATCCTACTTTGGCACATAATTAGGACTACAAAGGGGGACAAATCGTGCTGAATGGGACTCACAAAGAAGTGCTCCTTTTTTCTACCCCTTCTTTCTGCTGAGCTCTCGTTAACAGTCGTGTCACTTCATATATAGCTGGAGAAATAGGGGAAAATGTGATGCCAAATCTTGAGCACATGACAGTGCTTATGAGTTCTACAGAGGCATTGAGAAAAATATCAAAATTTACCATGTAATTAAAACGTCTATCACCCCTCTACTGGTTTAGCGGTTGCATTTTTCTCCTTAAAGTGGCACTCCAGGCTATAAAACATTCCTCTTAATTTCCCCACTAAGCACCTTGCAAAGTACTTCTGAAAATATCATTACAGTGTCATAAAGATCATCCCAGTACTGATAGCATAAGAGTTAGTAAAATATCCCTGATATTCCCTGAGAAAAGAAAGAGCTTAAAAGGGGTACGGCTTGTAGTTTTGGGTCGTGCTACTGTATGTGTAAGCACTGGATTAAAAATGAGAGACAGAAGAAGAAAAAAAAACGGAATGTCAACTAGGTATACACGACAGCTGATTTATACAATTCATTTGGGCCATTACTTTTCATTAAAGATCAAATGAAATGGGTACTTACTTACTAAGAGGCCTTTGGGGAGCTGAATTGCAGAGAAGAAAGAAGATTAAACTTTACATTCAGCCCCAAATTTAATTCAGAAGTAATCAATCGCATAATGGGCCAGCAACTGTAGCCAGGGTGATTGAAATGAAATTACCATATTTTTAATCTTAATTTTCCACACTGTTTATCTGACACTGTCAATATAAAATACAAACAGATAATGAAATAGCATTATATTGACACTACAATCATCTCTCGAGCAGCCCTCTGTGATTAAACCGCTGGAATGTTTGATTACATTTTGTTGGCTGACATTACAAATGACACGGATGCTTCGCCGAGACTTGCTGCCGGCTGGAAAATGAGCCTATCCATCAAGGAGTCCTGGCAGCTTCTCCCTTCCAGTCGATGGCTACTGCCAACGGTCTGGGCACCCTTCTGTCAAGCCGTTTAGCACCCTAGAAGAGGGAGGGGGTTGTTAGGGGTGGAAGGAGGTTGAAAAGGAAGGGGGGACAAGGGGGAGAGGCGAGTGATTCACGGCTCCCTTGCTCTGCTAATGATACAAAAGCAAAGGAGTCACAGAGTGGGAGAGAGAAAAATGTCCCAGGCAACATATCGCCCATGCAGGTGTCTCTTGGCGTACCATAAAGGGACCATAAAGCCCTCACAATGCAAGGCCCACAGTCTGCAAATCAACAGCTCAGCCATTGCCCTGGATTAGGACTGCATTGCAGCCATCAGGCCTTGTCCAGTGGTATACCTAAAGCCATGAATAGCCTAATTACTTTTTAGGGGGCTCATCAATTATTGGTTTGCTCTTTGAACATTTTGATAGAACTTCAGTAGCAACAGAAACAATATGAATACTTTGTAATATTCACACATGAGCTTATCATCTTTTATTGTTAATAAATTTAACAGGTTTTACAGTAAAGTTTGAAGTGATATTCTGCTCCTTCAATAATTGATTCCATTGAACCTTTTGCTACATTAGTACTTGTGAATAACTTTCCTGATAGCGAATAATCCTACAAATGTTAAGTCTTCTTGAAGAACAATTTGAAGATATCTCCTGGCCATTTGGTGATGTGTAAACATCACTCAGGTGTTCTGTGTGCATTTGTAGGATTAAGAGGAATATATGTTGATCATAAATTAATTTATAAGGTGGGTGCTCTTTGCCACATTGACAAAAATTACAAGTTACTATTGCAGGTTTAAACAAGGGACTGACCTTGGACATATTCTCACATATGAATCACTGTTGCCAATATTGACACAGAGGCCCAGCAGGTGTGCAAAAATGAACATAATTGCGCTATCACTACGGTGCACCATTTTGGATTAAAAACCAATATTAATACAATCATACATGCAACACATGACTATGTATAATACTTAATCTACCCATGGATATTGACAGTGGCAACAAAAAAAGCTTTATTATTTAAACATTAATGCATCATCAACAACGAACAGAAATTAAATTAGTTGATTCTCAATGTGTGTAGCAAATTGCCAATTTCCCAAGCTTATTGGAGGGTAAATTTAACTTTTTAGAAGCTCTATTGCTTATTAAATGTGCAATGTGGTCAAACATTGTTTGGAAACACCCATGAAAAACAGCAATGAGAGATTTCAAGATGTTATACCTCAACGGGGGCTGAGGGAAATCCATCCCAGAATACAAACATTCAACAAGAGATCTATTCAATGACTATATTATTATGTATACATATAGAACTATGCATACATACAGAAAATAGCTTACTTATATTTTTAAAATTCAGATTTAAATGCAATTCAGCTGCAATTTTGGGTTCTTCTGACCTCACAGGCTTTTTAGGCACAACCTAAATCTTGGGAGATCATACAATTTCATCAACAAGAATCTTGCAGTTACATACAGTAGGTAATCAATCCAAACCATTTGCAGTTTGAAAGTTACACTGTACATCACCTGAAAATACACATCCTGCACTGTCAAAACAGACGAACCTACAAACTTACATGATTGAGATTTGAACAAAATCACTCATGAAAAGAGAGCGACCGAAAGAGAGGACTAATATCGTTAGTCATCTGAAGGTGTCCTCTAGTTTCAGCAGGATGGTTAAAGAAAATAACCTACAATGGCACTATGTTGAAGCAGAGGACTGGAGTATTTGTGAAATCAGTAGTATCAGCAGTCCTGAAGGTCACACTGATAAGACCTAGGATTTCCACCTCAGAATTGCATTGTGCTCTGACCTTGAGGCCCCCTGAAGTCGATCAAACCAGCATAACGGCTGCTCCATCACAGGACAACCAAGTTCAGAGAGAGATGGAATAACTGAGGATCAGTGCTTAGCCTGGGACCTGGTGAGGGAGAGACGATCAACACAGCGGAATTATTCATGTCTGAAAGCTATAAAACCGTACTCACTTTTCATGTAACTTAGTACATTGTTCCTGCCCATGATAACTGATGTCTCCATATCTCACGGTTATCTAGTATTTTTACACACACTCACTCATGCATGGCCTTACTGTTCTCAAAATAAGTGGGGCAACTAGTTTGGGATGCATTTCCCTTTAATTTAGTCATATTCAAGGCTATCATCTCAACTTCCTGACGTAACAATCGGTATGTTTAAGAGCACTGCAATACAAAAAGCTCTACAGTGCAGCACACAACAGCACAGTATTAAGTTAAACAGTATAGTATATTAGAGTGCAGCCCAGCATAGTACAGTAAAAAGACCTACAGCACATAAAGTACAGTTCTGTAGAGCACTGCACAATACAAAGGCTTGCAGTGCAGTGTATTACAGTGAAATTAAAGGGTGATGCCACCCTCCAAAATGTCACTATTGCTGTCTACATCCTTTGCTATATTGAAAGATGCAACAATGCAGTTTGGCTCTTGGCACAATGGGAGGGGATGGGAGGAGCAGGGGGCTTGTTAGCAGAAACTAGAGCAGGGATGGTAACTCCCACATCCATGACATTATCCAGTGCAGCACACAATTACATAAAATGTGCAAAGACCCCCCCAAAAAAGATATGAACCATAGCTAAAGAGCAATCAACAAGCTGTGATTTTCAGATTTTCAGTTAAGACGTTTTGTGTGTGTGTGTGTGGTCAGTACTTTTTGAAGCACAGCACAGAACAAAGGCACCTAGTAACAGTACTTACAGTTCAGTACAGTGCTGTGCCGCAGGCCAACAATACAATACATTGAAGTGTGTGTTACATGGTCACAGGGTAGGTAGGCCTGTGTCACTGGCCCACATGTCAGGGTCCTGATGCACCATAAAGCAAAAGATTCCAAGATTCCCTTGGAGGAAAAGAGAGGCAATATTGACTTGGAGGAAGTCGGGTGCGGACCATTACACCAGGCTGAAACGTTTGAAGGGAAAAGGACATTTTGATTGTGAGATTATGGACACAAAGATCACTTTATACATATTTTAAAGATACAATCTGGAATTTATTTGACCATCACCATTTTGAGGATATTCACATGTTGAAATGTTGAAATACAGGTCTTTTATTACTTCAGTGTTTACAAACATTATACATTTAAGCAAATAAAAGATACAATATCAAAATAAATGTAAAATGTGCATATAACTTTAATATGGCAATATAACAATATAACATATTGCCAGTCACGCAGATGAAAGTTCAAATTGCAGTCTGTAAATTGGAACACATTGTCAGTTTTAATATGCTATTCATTTTGCAGGCAAAGTACTCCTAAACTAACAATCTAATCAATAATGTGTAATTAATAATTCATTAATAAAAGTCAATTTCCCAATCCATTTCAATCCATCTCCTGGATTTGCACAAACTTTCATGAAAGCCCAGATTGTCTGGCAACTAATGATCTTATTATTTTAATTTGACACACCATAATTTTGATGAAAAGTAATAGGTCATTGCAATAATGGTTTATTGTTACAAAAATCTGCCCTCTATGATGCTGAAGGGTCGGCTACATAGACAATCAGATGCATCATGATAGGCAGTAGGCAGCCGCCCTGTAACACAGAAGATGCTGATTATTGTTATTGTTGGGGGTTCAAGCCAGTAGTGCTGAAACCCTATTGTATTTGTTCAGATTGTTTGTTTGTTTGTTTCATTATTTTATAAAAGCGTTCACAGTTCACAAACCGTAAGTCCCAGAGAAACCAAACTTGGCAGGTGGATTCCTCTGGTGAACCACTTCTCAGGCAACACCAGCCACCAACGTTAGCCAGATGGTTGTGCTATAATTAAACGTCAAAATGTTTCTGCTTTAAAACTCCCACACTGTATGTTCAATTGACACAAGACTCGGAATACATATGCAGCACTATAAATGCCAAAAACGTATAACCCTAGATCGGGTAAAACAAACAAAATAAAAATGGTCACACACGCTTTCATGTTTTTGGTCAAAATATCAGTTGATTGTTATCAGTGCTTATGGGTGTGGCCAGTGACGTATAGTGTAGTTGTAGGGTCCAAGAGTCTGCTGACTGTTCTTACAGTATAGGTTGGACAGAGAAGGCTAACGCCTCGTTCATAATTGAATATTCTGTTACGATACGGTTAGCTGGAAGTCCATTCATTCGTATTGGAGACAGTTTTGATGCCGCAACAACACAACACCCCCTTGTGGACAACAGTTGCATTGTCAGCGGAGTGATGGATACGCTGGAAAAACCCAACTTTTGCGTTGTCTCCAGTCTGTCTTTACGCCGTTAACTTAGCTGGAAGTTGCATTCTTGACTGGATGATTTGGTGACAATGATAACGTTACGTAGCTGGTCGCCTGTGTATGATGGGCTATTACTTTGCTTTAACATAACACAAATAATATAACCTCCCTCCAAAATATAGTTTTTTATGTTTTGCAAACAAAATAAATAGCTATCCCGCTCAAAGAGGAATTTGATTCAAGAGGGCACGGAAAAGCCGACACAGCCACTTTCCTCCTTATTCCGTGTGCAACTTGTCCGGTATTCCGACCAGCTGGAGGCAACATTGCCTTGGAGATGACATACGTAGAATGTGACAGATTCAGTTGTGATGAGACGTGATGTTCTACGTGGAATAGTCTGCGGGAAACGTAAGCAGCTGGCTACGTTTCTTCTAAGATTATGGCTCATTATCAAAAGTTTTTATTGTTTTTCTTTCTGTAAATAAATGTGTGTTGTGACACTGTTTTGGCCAGGTCTTCCCTTTATCTAAAAAGGATCCTTGATCTCAACGAAACTGAATAAAAAAAGTGACATCATGGTTTATCAGGCAAAGCTCACAACACATACCAAATAACATGACAATCCAAAGAAAGGCCAAATTGTGGCACTGTGGGCACAATCACAGTAATGCTTCTACAACATTAAAACCTATATTTCTTTAAATCCCCTTATCCTCATCCTCTGCAAGCTCTTCACACTCTGCAAGCTCTTTGGCCTTTGCTACCTGTTGATGCTATGCATCCTTTTATCCTCTTCAACTTCTTCAAAACGCCTTAATGATCTGTAATTCCTTAATCATTTGCAACTTTTTGACCCTCTGCAACCTCCTCCTCCTCTGCATCCTGTTGATGGTTGGCAACATTTTGTCCTCTGCAATCTCTGATTCCCCTGAAACTGCTCCCCTCTCTAAAATCTCTTAATCCTATGCAACCTCCTCTCTTCCTGAAACCTCTTCCTCCCCTTCATGTCCAACCTCCCAGCAATCTATTCTCTTTCCTCTTCTGGCAGTCTTTCAGCCCCCCTCCTTTGCTGCTAGCCACTACATTTTCCATCTTATTTACTGCAAAAATCTTAGCTTGAACTCAAAATGTGTATTGTATGCACCTCAGCCTGCTGCATCACAGAATGCCCCACATAGACATACTTGAAAGTAGTTTGAGAAATATCGAAGCTATAGAGAACAATAACAAAGCAAAAAACTATCACTATTTGTGGACATGAACAACTCTCTGTCAAAGCTAGAAATCAGAGAACCAAGGCTTTATTCAGTGGTGACATCAATGCAAAACCTAGAGAGTTTGTGGACTAATAAAATGGTTTTTATTTAACTTTTTATTTTAAAGTAGTGCTAACAGTTAAAAAACGACATATCTTCATATGAAATCACCTTGGGTCCTACCATTGTGTTTGTTCTATACAAACTTGCTACTTCCCAAGGACCAAATATTTTAACAAAGCCTTGTGAATAGCCATTGCTTCTCTAACTGAAGTATACAGCCTCTCTTAACTATTGAAACTGTACTATCTGGGAGGGCATCTTTGCAAATATTGAAACAAGGCAACATAGGCCCTTTGATATGGCTCACATCTTGGCTGGTCTAATGCAAAATTCTGTTCTTCATGTTAAATTGTCATTTATTCTTTGCGCAACATGGAAAACACAGTTATTCTGAACTCCAGCCATCCTGACAGAATTTTAATGATGGAAGAAAAAGCAGAGCCACCGTCCCCATGACAAGCTAGTTGAGGGACAATGGTCACTTAGGAATAACGCCACCTGTTGGAGGACAATGAGCCTTTCAAATAAAGTGAGACAGACATCCCTTTACTCCCCCCTCATTTTGTCAGGGCATAACCTTTTCCCCCCTTCAAAATACAGCAACTCTTTCCAATTGAGTTGTTGTTGCTGCCATTGCTATTGGCTTTCAATAAGGCACAGGGTTATCAAAGAGTGAAGGAGAAATTGCCTTGGCTCTGCCGTAGCCCTGATTGCACTATCAGAGCCGTCAGGGAGGCTCTTTATAAAGGGAGGGCACGAGGGAGAGCGAGGTGGCGGCTGGCGTTGCCCCCCTGATAAATCAGTGTGTGCTGGCAGCCACTGCTTAGTGCAGCCAGGCAGTACCAGAGTGCCGCAGTTCAGGGCCGGTACTTGGCAAGCCCCCTCTCAAACAGGGCCGTCTGCACCCGACCGCAGACCTCGCTGCTCCCCAGGCTGATTCTCCACTGCTGCCCTTGTCAAGGTTTGTTTGTTTATCCCTGATCCCCTCTACCCTCACCATGCCATATTGTTTTCCACCATGCCAAATTATTCTCCCCCCTTTTCTATCTTATTCTGCATATTTCCCAACTTCATTTATTAAATTAGAAAACTGTGTTGTTCCATTTTTGTTGATGTTTCATTGTTTTCTTTGTTTGTTGGTTTATGCTGTTCTTTGTAGAGATGACGACACAGTAACCTCAGTCTTTTGTTTTAGGGCTGTCTTTATGCCATGTTGTTGCTTTAGGGTGACTCTCAAAGTGAAAAACAGATACTATTTTAATAATCGATACTTTTGTAAATAAATTTTTAGGGACAAATGGATAAGTTAATAACATGTATGTAATGTTTTTACGTCTGGCATATTTATGATCAATTTAGTTAAAGCATATATTTAGATTTAAATCAAACCTTAAAGTCCAAAAATCCTACCATCTGGGGAGGAAATTATTCCACTGTTAACATTTCTCATAAATTTGTAGTCTTCATCTCCAATTGGATGCTCAAGTTTATTACCCCCAATAAAATCATGATTTGTTGTGCTCTCAAGTGTTTGGTTGATAAGGTTGGGGTATAGTCATCACTTCCAGTGAACTGACAAACCTATCCCTCCCTCCCACTTGTCCTCCATATCCATCTCCTTACCGTCTTCCAATAATTCTATGATTCAGATATTTCTAATACTGAAATCAAACGAAATTAAAGGATCACAGCACCAATGGGAAAATAATTTAATTAATCTGGCCTCCTCCACTCCAGGTGCAATGGGTTAATGCAGATGCTCTTTGCTGCAGCATTGATATTGCCATAAGTGTTCAATTACACATACTTAAAAAGGCGCAGATGAGGCCCCAGTGCCCCCCTGTTAAGTTCAAGTCCTGATTAATTTCAGATTTATACTGTCATTTGCTTCACCCTTCTAATTTCTCCTGCCACTTGGAATCAGTTTGGAGTTCTACAGGACCTCCTCAACTTTTCTAATTAGATGGACATGAATATAGTGGTACATGTCATTAACAGTGTATTGATGTACATGATGCACTGGGACTGTGATTGTACCTGGAGACCAACTGATCTGCAATGTTTTGAATATCAAGGGGCCCTGTTCTCTAACTTCTATCAAATTAAACCATGAAAAAATATGCATTGGATCTTCTCACTTGATCATTAATCCTGTCTTATAGTAAGTGAGATGCCATCTTATCTCGTCTCATTTGGTCATTTCATAATTGTCAGTTTGTGGATAGAAACCATGATATGCAATCAAGAGGTGAACTGACTACATATGCATTTGAGAGAAGTTTAAAAACGTGTGTGGGGGTGGGATCTTGTAGGCATGAGTTGGATACGTTTGCCATACATGGACAATGTTTGCTTCAGCTACTTGATTTTAATTACTGTGTCTGTAATGTGAAAATCAAAGCTAAAATCAAAATACTTTAACCTAGAGCCTGCAATAATATCTGTTTACCTGCAATATTAGATAAACAGCAAGCTGAGACTGTCCTCTTTTGTCAAAGCAATGTCAACAAGTGAGCCTGGTGATTGCTAAAAGATCCAGTTCCTCTAGCAGCACACCAGAGGCCTCATCTCCTTCTGGCCCACAGACAGCCCCCTCACCCAGGCCTCCTCCGCCTGAGCCATGAAGCCGTGGGACGCGTGGGGCCTTTTGTCTGAGCAGTGTGGGGGGCCGCAGATGTCGTTCCCCAGAGACACAGCGGAGGTTAATGATCTCACAGCCTCTGCTAAAATAAATAAATCATTTCCAGTCAGGAGTCTGCATAAATCTTCACTCAAACGGCGATTTGCTGGAGCAAGCACCACCAGTTGCTAATGATTGTGTTTTTTCCCCCCTGATTGCCCGAGGGGATAGGCTGTGACACAGATGAGTTCTTTCCCTCACTCCCTCTCCTCCCCTTCCCTCCCTCTACCTCTCTCTCTCACACACACTCACTTTTTGTGGCTATTCTAATTCACTGCGTGTTTTGTCAGGGGACATTAGCTGGCTGACAGGCGTCTGGTTTGAGTGGGGGTGCATTTGTACTGACAGTAATAGTTGTTTCTTGTTTCAACCAAGCTGATAGTAAGAGACGTGTGTGTGTGTGTGTGTGTGTGTGCGTGTGGGGGGGGGGCAACACAATGCAACACAACGCAACGTAACACAATGCAACGCAATAACGTCTCGTCTCTTTTCATCAGCATATGCTTTCCTAAATCAATCAATTTAATAGCATAGAATTTTAACGTAAACTATTTTTAGACTAGACTATTACTTGACTATTATTTCTTACCCTGCTTATTATGTTTTATTGTACTATCACATGAATATACACTATCCAGAATTTAGCTTAATTAATTTAAGCTGGTGTTTTATACTTCCAAACTGACCAGTTAAATGAACAGGCTTAATCAGTGAAACATATTGCATTGTGAAGACAGCCTATATTCAGTTAAAAAGCTGGATTTTGTTGAATGCAATAAAGTGTTTTGACTTCATTTTGAAATATGCACGGCAGCATGGTGATGACTTTGAAATGACAATCTATTTTATTCAACTGATTATTTCACTGGTCCAAAATACTTTTTATTCCAGAGGGGTCTGGATTATATTGGTGCTATTGTACTTAAACGTGACATTAATGCATTAACTTAATAATGAATTGATATAGGAGCCTGATTACTTGCTCTCTGATAGTGATATATACCTTCCCAAAAATGTCTACAAAACATACTTCAACATGCAGTGATTTGTGCAGATGTAGTTTATTCTTAAACTACGTAAATTAGTGATAACCTACTGACTGACAGATTGGACCATATATAATTACATAGAGCTGGTGTCAGTAATTAGAGAACAGTCACTACTTGCCTAGCTTTAACTGTTGGCTGCTGAAGTAGTATCTTCAATAGGCTTGTCTCACTAATCAATGAAACCATTCAGAGCTAATTATGCTATAGAAAATCAGGAGGCTCAAGTACTGAAATTTCTAAAGATGACCGATTTCAACAAATAGAAGCAATAGCACCACAATTTAATAATGATCAATATTTATTTTATTTTATTGCCATTCAGTACATTACCATATAAATTACTCGAAGGAATAACAGCATCCTGTATTTTTATGAAGTTAGTTAAGACCTGTTAAGTAGTTGTTGTTGTAAAATGTACTTTAAACTGAAATAAAAATTAAATGAAACCTGGATCATTTATTGCCAATCTAATCATAATCATGGTAATGGACTACTAGTGACAACTGCATGGCAAACGGTGCGTTCCATTAATGAAATTCTTGCATTTAGGTTTTTAATGTAGGAAGGTTTTCCAGTGTTCCAGAAAAGCTTTGGACCTACAGTGCTCTGACAAAGAAAATGTGTGTATGGATCTTTATTTCAAGGTGAAAGAGAAGTCAAACACAATAATAAATTCTAGATCAAATCATTAATATATTGACTGGTGAGGTGAAAAAAAACCCAAAGTAAATAAATAAAGTCATTACCAGAGCTTAGAACAGAGGCACCCGCTTTTTTATTTTATCCTGCAACAACAAAAAGAGAAGAAGACAGAGAAGGAAGAAACAACAAAAAAGAGAAAGAATTGCACAGAGGCTTTTCTTTTCTTTAAAATGCTGCATTAGGTCTTTTCCTGCAGTCAGTTTTCATAGTTCAAAGCTGGCAGTTCAATAAATAGCTGGAACTGGCACATCTCTGTTCTTGCAAAAAGAAATCAATGTTAATCCTATTACCGGCAGTTATCACCTAGCCCAGAAACGGTGGCAAGTAAGAAAAAAAACTGAGATGTCAAAGCGGGAAGGGGAGAGAGAGCGAGAGAAAGGGAGAGAGAGAGCGAGTCACCCTTCATTCACTTTCAAACACAGTTTTGATAATTTACTTCTGTAGAAGAAGAAGAAGGAAGGCGGGGGATGGGAGGAGGGGAGTGAGCTTCAGTTACCAGGAAATGTGTGTGTGTGTGTGTGTGTGCTTGCGTGGTTCTTTGCGTGTCTGTATGCCTGTGGAGAGGGGGGTCCAGGGCTACTGATGTATTTGCACATAATGCTTGGATCAGACCCTGCTGCTGTAAGCAAGATGTTTGAGGCACAAAACATCATTTTTGAAAAATGTTCACACCGCTTAGCAATCCTCTTCCTGGAGCGCCCTGACATCTGGCCTTTCTCCTTCTCCCCTTCTCCCACTTCCACTCCATCCTCTCGTTCTCAGTTGGTTTTGGGGAATTGAGGGCTGGTAGCGGGGCATAGTGACAGCAAATTACCCCTACACTAAATGCGTAGGTGCCTTACTTCTCTTGTAATGTTAAAGAATTACTTCGTTTTAAATGATCTGTGTTATGAATTTTTGAGGATTCACATTATGTTATGTGCACATAGTCTTAAATAGTTAATTTTAGGATCTACTAGCCAGTGATTCTAATTCTAATATTTTTGGTGTCACTGCTCTTTTCCCTCTTTCATAGGCCCTCATACAATATAAACAAGTTGAAAAACAGTTTGACTACAGCATAAGGGAATACACTTTTTCTGTTGCAAAATATTAATGCCAGATAAGATGTTGATTGTACTTCATAGTCATCTTTATACTGTAGATATTTAGTGTAAATAAAACTCACAAAACAAAACACACTGCTATTGAAAAGCGCATTTCTCAAATGAACACACCAAAACCCTAGATTAGGCCTAATCACTGTCACCAGGAAGCAGAATCAGGCCCTCTCACTGGCGGATTAAGTCTTCTGTTGTTGTTGTTGTTGTTGTCCTTATTGTTATTGCTGAGAAATAATTACAGCTGAATCTCGTCAAAGCCAATTCAACTCTTGGCAGGACTCTGCTCTTTTTTTCAGACAAGAACCTGAGTTTCCCTGCATGAAAGTAAAGATTAAATGAGTTATATACAGTACAATGCACTAATACTAGGGGGAAACTGAGGCGATCATGATATGGAGGAAAGTCTCATTGCTTTCAAATACTCTTGTTCCAAAGAATGACAAAATGCATCTTGCTGACATAGGTTTTCACCTTGACTTGACTGACTTTATATGAATTTATTTTCTGTGCCGTGTGAATGCAAGTGACCCCATTCCAGCCTAGCCCATTCTATATTCTTATAATAAATTAGATGGCGATGGAGGGGCTTTAACATGTAAAATAGTGGTGACATGCTAAATAATGAGGCAGGCCAGAATTATGTAGTGCTGGCGTGCAGGCTCTGGGGTATTCCCAGGCCTAGGAGTTGCCTGGGCCTCCTCGGTGCCTGCTGCTCTGAGGGAGCAGAGGGCTAAGCATGAGGGGGTAGGGCACTGAATATGAAAATGGAATTAATATACCAACGCCCAAAGGTAGATTACACTGTGGCAACCCTGCCATGGTTCCCTCTGTTTGGGACTAACAACAAAAAGAAAAACGTTTTATTCATCATGGAAATTGGTGTTTTTATTAGTCCCTTGTGGAATTTCCGATGTGCTGTTGGTGTTGTTCTTTTTTGATGCAGTAGGTCAATTCAGTTCAGTGCATTGAGGTATAATGTTTTGATCGTCTTGCTCATGTTTGGACAGTTCATATTGTGGTTTTAGGAGTTATGCAAATCCAGGATGTAAGCAATGCTTGTGATAAAGAGGCATTGCTATGACAGCGGCATTAATTCTAGCTAGAATGTAATCATCTTACAATGACTGTCGCTTCAGAAACAGCAGCAGTTTGATTATTATTATTGTTATTTTTGGATAGTTGTGGATATTTTGATGTTAGAGTCTGCAACCTTCAAGGTCTATGGTAAACTGTACTATTTTACTACTATTGTTGCCGCAGGAGACAGATTTACCAGGTTTAATACAGCCGATTTTAGTTTGCAACAAACATGCTTGTAAACCCGCTTTACAACCCCCATGGCTTTTTGTCCAGAGGGGGATTAACTGATGAGCATTGCCTGTCCTTCAGGTGACACAGACATTGCAATCCAAACTCATATCAGAGTTTATTGCCATCTCTCAGTAAATACAAGGGTGACTGATGATCTGTTAGCTCATTAGAAAATGTACCAAAGTAATCTCTTTTGGTATCTCAAATACAAGCCGCGGCATTCTCCTAAAATATCCACTGTGAGAGAAGGTGATAAAGCCAAAGATGCTTTGGGATTTGTTACAGGATGAAAAATTACCTCATCCTCTCTGTTTTCTTTTCACTTTTTGCCAGCTTTCCTGTCTGGCTCAGACAGTCCCTGTTGTAATGGGTGATATGTTATATGTGCACACGCTGGCTGGATTAAATTTTTAATGGCTCCAAGGATAGTTGTGCTGGCCATAAAAAACTGCTGCAATAGTTTGAGAAAGGGTTATTGCAAATACATTTCTGTTCTTCTCTCAGCGGATTGTTAAACACCTGGACAGCAACAGTTTTGCTCCTCTCTCCGATAAAGGTGCAAATTACAATGCTGTCTGTTTGAGCTCAAGATCAGCAAGGCAAAAGTTGCATTGGTATGAGAGATAAATGGCATGATAAGAGGGCGATCAGTATTCAGGGGTGATGTTATGAAGTGGGAGATCACTTAAACATTGACGTGAGTTATGTGCACTGATTGTCAGCCAACATTATGCACACTGTTTGAGGCTAAATAACCCAGTGTGTGGATCATAAACTGTTCCTCTTGCATGCCACCTTGAAGCGAGGGAGGCACCGCCTTCATAAACAACTCTGTCATTTTAAGTAAGTATCGCCTTGCTTACCAGGCACCTTTCGCTTGTGAGCTGCACCTAATTTAGAAGCTTTTAAATCTTTCGCAAGTAGTGTTGTGAGAAATGCCTGGTTGCAAATGTCTTTTATTGAATGCTGACTCTGTAGTATTACAGGCTTGCAGATATGCCTGGTGTAATATGTCCCTATAGCTTTATCTTGTAATAGTAAAGTGTATTAATTTTCCTGGACTGGAAGAGTGCGTGAAGGGTTAGAATTGACTCTATTTGGGATTGGAGCGACTTGCCACTGACTCCAAACATGGTTTTCACGCAAGGACTGCAAAAGATGAAGTGGGGGAAAAAAACATCCTTTCAATTGCTAGATTTCATAAGTAAGCCTACTGGTTTATCACAATCCATCATGAGGAGTGGAATCTCAGTAATTAAAGACTTCGCCAAGAGTGGCATTCTTGAAATTGGAATTGAAAGTCCGCTTAGCATGGTCACTACAAGGTGGTTGCTTTTTTGTCTGACTAGGATACAGCCATTCACCTATGAAGCTGTAGTTTTGAGTTCTGCTATACAGTCATTTTCTGTATAACGTGGGTACAATGTGATGGAGGTCGATTCTCAGTCAAGAATTTAAGCTACTGGCACAGTATCAGACAAATATGTTTGTTATACATATAGAGCCAGACTATTATTGTCCATTGTAAATGGAGGTGGCTATGTGACTTCACTGGAACACAGTGGGCTATCAGTGAAAACTTAAAGTCTCTCCCATAGTTGTGTACTGTACACTATGTAATTTGATTTCCACACCGAGTCAGTTTCTGGAGAGTTACAAATACACTGTCATCTCATTTATCCAAACCTCTTTTTAGCTGGCTGGTCTGCCGAACAGATATAATGAGCCAAAGAAAGTGTGGTTACAAAAATGTCTGTCAGCTGTTAACTCCAAGCAAAGTTTGGAATTTCCTTCCTGTCAACAGCCTTAAAAACATTTGAATTGAAAATCTGGTTGTACAGACGGATAAAAATGCATGTTCTTTTTCAGTATTATGAATAAACCTTTGTTTAGCATTTTTTCAAAGTTCTGAACATTTTATTCTGCCAAACAATCCAAATAGATTTGGATAAATAAGTTCATACTCTATCTACAAATTGTGTTATATACAGTAATTCCTAAGATGGCTTTTCAAGGCCCACCGAAAATCATGCTGACTAAAAACTCTTTATATTTGCTCAGATAAAAACACTATACACTACTCTCTAAGCTGTGAGGAAATGGCAAAATGGAGGAGACTACTGGTGGTCTCCCAAGTTTGTACAGCAGTGCTTCCTGATAATGCCACACATTCGGGTTTCTGCTTTCAGTAGCCTTCGCACGAGTGCTCCAGTCTCACACGGCACTTAAGTGTGATTAAT
>OMLI01073013.1:0-10385 GCA_900302605.1 Rondeletia loricata | reverse complement strand
ATCTGTCTTATTTTCCCACTGGGTATCTGTGGTATCTTTTTACTTGTCCACTTTCTAAAGCAGAGACAAAGAATATACAGTGTAGTTGTGACTTGCGGAGTATGATTTGAAATAAATAAACTATGTATGACCTTCCTGGAGTTCCTGGGGTGTCCGTCACCAAATTGGGACCCCAAAGTGGGCTATGACCTTCCTGGAGTTCCTGGGGTGTTCGTCACCAAATTGGGACCCCAAAGTGGGCTGATGGCCTAATGATTCAAATGGCATCGATTACATTCAGCTCTATTATGCCTTGTTTCACACTCTGGTGAGAGGCATATATTGTTTCCCCAGTTGTCAGTTTTGGTTTTGTCTTTTTGTTACTTTGTAAACACTGGCACCAGTCTGTTCTGGTGAATAATGGGTTGTTCAGGACCTTGGCACCACAAACTGAAAGTCCCCATTGTGTGTTTTGGTGGCACGCTGCCCTCGGATACATCTACATAAAATGACGTATTATACCACGCCGGACATCTGCCGGCGTATTGCCGACAAAGAGAAAGCAGCAGGGAGATTGCCGGTCCTAGTCCAGTTGCGCTCCCCGAAGTGCTGTAGATGACTTGTCGGAGGAAACATCCACTGGGCTGCCAGAGCTACCCAATGAAGATGTGTTCTCTGCCTCATGTCCACAACTGGGTCTTCAGGGATACACATACAGCCAAGCACATGTCCTCCCTTTATTACACTATAGTTTAGAAAAGAGGAGAGTGATCATGGAGCTGGCACCACAGGTTCAAAGTTAAGGGAAAGCACTGCTGAATGTCACGAAGAATGACATGACATATTAAAGCTCTGTGTGTGATGAGAGACAAAAGATGAGAGGTGTGGCAGGTGTCGAAGTTGCATACTTCAGAGTTTGACGTAGGTTAATTTCACTTGATCTTTCCCTGCAGAAAATCAGCTTTGGCGAGAAACTCATTAGCCACCTTCACATGTCGTCCTTGATGGAAGCCATTTGTCTTTTTCCACACTTTTTTGTTCTCCACTGTTAACGCTCATGCTTTGCTCTGGGTCACTGATTAAACTGTCACCTAATTTAACAAGTGCTCACGTGTTGCAGATGGTCTCTTACTTCCTGTTGTTCACCAAAGGAATGATGATTTCCTTCCCTGTTGTCTGTTTTCTCCTCTTTTCTGTTTTACTTCACTTTTCCTCTTCACCCATCCTTCCTCTGTCTGGCTCCCTCAACCCCACTTTCTCTCCAGGCAACAGTATACTACACACAGCAGCAGACAGCGTGACGAGTGCTGTACAGAAGGCCAGCCAGGCCCTGAATGAGCGTGGAGAGCGATTAGGTCGGGCCGAGGAGAGGACTGCAGACATGATGAACAGTGCTGAGCAGTTCGCTGTCACCGCACACAAGGTGAGACGATATGTTAGCAAGACACATTACCATGGATAACCTCAGGGCGGGCCTATACATTTTAATACAGCGTGACGTATTGCACTTCTGACTTTTGAGTCCCACCTCATGTTTCATAGAAATGAAATTCCTAGTTGGGATTTTAAAGTCACTTATTGACATTTTATTTGAACCTGAGGATATTTAAAGGAGTTGCTTTATAGTGTCTCCAGCCTCCCAGCAGTGGTGCTCTCTGCTCTGAGAAGATAATTATGTTCTTCCTCCTCCTTCGTTCATTCTCTCTTTCGTAGTTCTTCTCCATAGGGTTTTCCCATGTCATCCATCCATCCCTATCTTTGGTATGCCAGGAAGTCTAATCGCATGCTGCTTAACGAGGCTATTAGCATAATTTGCTTTTTACTGCAAAACGAGAAAACACACCTGATTGTGATCATCATTGCTGTCGTTCTAATAGCATTCAGTATATCACACACCCCTGTGTTTGCAGCTTGGCGTCTCCAGTCAAATTAGCCCGCCCTGCTGCACTGTCTTGCTGTTCGAGGACAGGCTCCACGGCGGATGGAAACGTGCCATCTAAAGTGGGATGCCAATTACTTTATTTGTAAAGCCATCCACTACCTAGTGAAATGACTGTTTTGAGTGATGCATAATGTATGCCAATGATGGTGGTCTAATTGAAAGACATTTGAAGAGCTTAGCTCAGCCCTCTCACTGCTCACAGATGAGGTTCCCCACCGTGCTGAATTAAAAAACTCAGCAGAGCGAAAAACACGCCTTGCCTTTCTTCAATCCAGGGGAGAATGACTGTAGAACTCCCATGAAGAATCACTCATTGTTAAGCGTTTCTCTTTTCAACTCCTGCCATTAGCTGCTTGAAACTAAACTTATTTAACTCATCATTTGGCTTGCACGTTATGTCAAGACTCGTATAATGTAGCATGTCTGAAGCCCTGTGTTACAGGCGGTAGGTAGGTAGCCTTACACATGAATAAGTAAGTCATTAATTCTGCTGATGGAATTAACAAGACGTTCTACACTTAGCCCATGGCTTTTCTGTCCGAGAGCGACTTTGTGGAAGGCTTGATACTGTGATGATTGTGAAGGATCTGAGCTTCCCTTCTTTATTATGCAAGTGATCTGCATGTATTCTAGAGGGACCTCTGAACACACTAAATAAATCATAGCCATGGGGCATTAATGCCAAGCATCTGCAGTACTGTGTTGCAGTGGGTCACCTTGCCTCTTTCTGCTAGTTCATCTCTGCAATCCCACTTGCTGTGCCTCACTTTGTGACAGCAGCCCTTTTAGGAACACTTGAGACTTTCAGTTGAGACCGCTCTTGTCTGTGCTGCTCTGCTGCCCCCACTTGTTAGATCTGTAGATTTCAGCTCTCCTTTACATTCCACAACAGCAGAGTCTATATTCAGTCTGTAGGTGTGTAGGTGTGTGTATAAGTGTGTGTGTATGTCTCCCATCGTCACGTCTCCACACCATGTAGCTTTGAATTAGATTGGTGGCCCTGGCCATCTCTCTTAACGGGCCTCCAGCCAAGCCCATTAGAACCCTCATTATATGATAAATGAAGTCTGAATGCCTAGTCATTGCCTGAATAAAACACCAGGACCCCTGGCTCCCTACCAGCGCCTGTGGAATAAGCAGCTATTTCTCCTTTGTGGCACAGTTCTGAAATAATCAAATCTGTACCCTACATTTCCCCATTCTATTACTCTCTGTGCCAGCTACTGTACTTTATAGCTCTCTCGGGGGAAGGCTGAAGAAAAAAGATTGATCGATTAAGTCTACTTTGTTGTTTCTGGTTGGCTAGCATTTTGCTGATGAGGTCATTTAAAGTTACATTGCCAATCCTGGATGGAGAAGCTTTCTCACTGTTTTACCACCCCACCCCCCCCAATCTCTCTGCAGCTCGCCATGAAACACAAGTGTTAGACCACTGACAAACCAACCGGGCCGGGGGGTCGCCGATCGCCAGTCGCTGTACAGGAGATGGATTCCAGATTTTTATTATTTTTAAAGATTTTAATATGATTACTATTTGTTAACAATGTTAACATTTTAATTGTTTTGGGTTGTTTTATTCCGGTGCGTCTCGTTCCTAATGTGATGATGTGACATGGCGAGCAGAGCGGAGGAAGGGAGGTAGAGAAATGACTTAGGACTGTCAACAGAATGTTTCATGGCTAACTCCTTCTCCGCTTTGTTTGCCAAAAAAGATAAGCTTGACTGCCATACAGCCATGACTGTATTTGATAACCATGATCACTCAATACCCTTCCCTGTCTGTCATATGCATGCACATGACATGTCATCATCAGCTATCACAAAGACGAGGAACATCTCTTCTCACAGGTCATGAATTGGTTCGAGTTATTATAGTCCTACGATGATTACGCAGGCTGATTCGTGAGTGACAAACCCGTTCATGGGTGTCACAGGTGCAACTGAGGAATCGGGTGGCAGCGTTCCCAGTGAGATGAGATGCGCACAGACTCGCACCACACAAACCTACCTGAAGATAGCCCATACTTTCTAAACTTTGGCTAATACCCGGAGAAATGTTTTGGAAGCACATTTGGGAGAGTGGGATGAATAGTCACAGGGTCGCCACTCACATGGAGACAACGCATACTGTGCCCTTGAACGTGAATAAAACCAAAATGATTCAGTTTCAGTGTAATGGTTTCTCTTCTCCTTTTGACCGTTTGGGCATTGTACTGTTCAGATAGGTCCGTTGTTGTGTCCATTCGTTTCAAGCATTATTGCTACAGTATTAGCCAAAACTGATTTAAGACATTATTTCATAAACTGCTGATGAGAGTGACTAGAGAGTGAATTGGTTTGAGTGACACAGTGTGTGACAACAGTGAAATACTTCAGTCTAGCTTACAAAAACAACCAAAACCATATGGAATACCATTGGAAAACATTTTCAAAAGTGTACGTGAAAAACGTAGTTTTGAGGATGAGCCTTTTCGGTATAAAACTTAATGTTAAAGGGGGGACAATACAATATCATTGTAAACCAGCTTCAGCATTGTAAAAAGCATACATGTAACTATTCTTGTACTATTATCAATGTCTGTAGGGCTGATTTGTCCCATTAAAGTTTTGAACTTACTCCTGGCTGTATTTCAACTTTGATCATTCAATAGTCATACCTTTGCTTTTTGTATAATTTGGATTGGTAATAATGGTTGTATTCTGATGTGTATACTGACAGATATTGGACAAAATGTCCCCAATAGCAGCAGCAGCAGCAGCAGCAGCAATGTGTCGTAGTTTTCTTGTCAGTGCTTACACACTGACTGTGTAACTGTGGCTTCCTCACTGGCAAGGTACCACCGTCACAGTGGAGATGTATTTGATTCTTACGTTCATATTTTGAATTTTATATTTCATGATGTTACGATGCACTGACGACCTTACCTTGCAGAGCCCTGTTGAGTTCATAATGAAACATTCCAGTTGCCTAACTTCTAGTCTGCTTTTAGTCCTCTCTCTAACACTCTGGATGTTCATTGTTTTAATAAAAAAAGATACTGAAAATGAATTTGTATTATGCTCAATATCCTTTTTATAACCAGCTTTAACGCCACCTACTATCAAATAACAATGGAATGAAAACTTGAGTTGATGATTTTGTTGGGTGTCCTTTTTTGTTACAGTAATATACAGTAGTATTTGTGTATTTTCACTAATATTGATGATCCCTACTCAACACCAAGTAACTACAACTTATCTCAAGGGCCATTGTGTATGTCTGTCTAACTGATGTGCTTACACTCACTTCATGCTTCAAAAATGCTCATAATGCAATTATCTCAATTCTCCTAAGTACTGTTCAGACATAAAATACTGTTCATCTTTCAAATGGTCCAATCCCTAATCAAAATGAAATGGTTATTTATTAGTGCCTTTTGAAGTTAACATCTCAGTTGGCGAATCAATTTCAAGTTAATATTGTCTTGCTTTTATGTAGCAACCCAGGGTAACACTGCCTCAATGGATCGATGAAGAAAATGTGTGGTTAGGTTTTAGATACGAGTTACAACTGAATAAAATGCTTGGTATTGTTGCTTGATTTTATATTGGAGTTTATATTGGAGAAGAGAATTGTGAAGGAAGCCACAGTATGTAGAAGGAAGATGGCAAAAGCGATGGATGGGTAGTTGGGTACTGATGAAGGTCATTCATGGTAGTGAGATTTTGCACATTTAAATGTGACCAGTCATATCTGTTATCTAATTTGAATTATTCCTGGCTATTTGATCATTTTAAATAGTTTGAATGTTACTTGCATGCTCATGTTTGTTATCTGTCTTGTTTTGTCAGGTTTAATTTTAGTTACCAGTACTACATTGTGTGTGTATTCACATAATTGTTGGTGAAGAAAAGTTTGAATAAGCAGCAACAATTTTTTATTTGAGTTTTGTCATCCTACCATAGAGGATTGTGTATACCACTTAAAAATAATAAATGTTATACTTCTTCAAATTGTGCAAATTAATGTTTGTTTGTTTTCCCCCCAATACTGGTGATGTTTCTTCTGACATTATGAGTGTTAATTAAAAACAATCAGAAGGGTTGAAATGATTAATTCTGGGATGAATAGCATTCTTCAGTTTTTGCTATCTGACTCTTCTGCCTATTATTAAATAAAACATATTGGCCAGATCAGAATGAAACTGCCTACAGTACAGTTGTACTGTAGTCCAAAAGCAGGATGTGACGTAGTCTAGAAGTACCACAGCATGTGATGCTCCTGCTTTACCTGCAGAGGGCAATATCAGATAAAGCAGCAAGTCTTGATGAGTCACTATTACAATGTTGGTCTCAATAGAATATTGACAAGCATGAAACTTTAAATTAGATTACTTTAGACTTTATTTTTGAATCATTGCTCATCTGGTGTTTCCCTATTTGCTTCAGCTATTCATGTTAATCTGAAATAGTTTCATAGTAGCCTGCTGCAAATTTAAACTGGTAAAGTGTGTGTGTGTGTGTGTGTGTGTGTGTGTGTGTGTGTGTGCTATATGCGCATGTGCGTTTCATTCCAGGTTGCAGTAAATAATGCCCTCGTGGTATAGCATATAAGTGAAAAGAAAAACAAGAGGATTTGCTGTCAGTTACATGTAGATAGGTCTAGTTAGAATTTGTGAGCAGGGAACCAAGACTCAAATTTAAAATGTCACTTGCAACACTTTCTTAAAATCCTCTGATGACAATATATGGGAGGCTGACCTCGTGGGCTCATAGCATGATAAACTTTTACAACCAATTGAGCTTTGGTTTATTGAAGTGCAAATATGAGAGAAAAGAGAAAAACATGTACATATTCCAATACAATTACCCAGAGTCCTGTCAGTGTCCACAAGTATGTTTCCTATTCACTGTCAGTTTTATTTAGGTTTATCTCTTGATGACGTCCTCAAAAGAGGCTTAACACTTATTCCAAGCTTTGGGAGAGAGCTTGCAAATTAGAATGTAATTTTCCAAGATCATAGTAGGAATACATAAATAGTATTTTGTTAATGCTCAATTTAATTTGAGTGTTTCTAATATGTGTGTGTAAAAGATTAAAGGGAAGCTTCCTTCCTTTGCAGTTTTCTGTAATAATAATTCCACCGTGTCCAACCAGACTAACATGACATCTTGTTTGTCTTCCTGTCAAGATGCCTGGTTGAATTTAAGTTCCATGTTCCTGTAGATGTACAAATGAGGTGAAGTGCATTCAAGTGTTGTTGGAGAAGGTCAGTTGATAACATTTAAGACTGCAAACCACATTTGATGGTTTAGGCTGTTTTGGTTATTTTGAATAACCTGCAGCTATCTCCCTTTAATCACCTTTGATCCCAGACTATTATATGTATTTATGATAATAACCTTGTATTGTGACTCATATTTAGGGACTCTGAAATCTACCATTTGGTAAAAGCACATTTCACACTTGTTACCAGCAACATAAACAGTTAAAAAGGCCTGCTGATCAATTCATCATCAGATCAGTAGACCTCAGTGAGGCACAGCAGGGAAGCAAATGCTGGGCCCAATCTCTGATAAAGACTTCAGTTTGGGTAGCAGAGGCAAGCGAGCAGAAATGGATCTTATCAAACCATCTATATTATCTTCTCCCTCCCTGCCACCTCATAAACGTGCTTTAATCCTCTAATTAATGATGCGGGTCAATCTGACAAGCAGGAGGGGCGTGTGCTTAGTAGCAATGTACAATAACATGATGTAGCTTTACTGCTGGAGAGGTGTAAGTACCTCATAAAAACCCCCAACGCAGGACTCTGCTACCATAACTCACTCCTCCAACAGCCTGTGAATCATCCCTCGCTCCTAATCTTTCAGCTCTCCTCCCTCTTTCCCTCCCCGCTCGACCTGCCACTGAGATCCCAGGCAATACTTTAAGAGTGAAGCCTCTACTCCTGTCCTCAAATGCAGCACACCCGTCCTGGCTTATGTCTTGAGACCTGGAAGTGAGACTTAAGCTTAGCTGATCTCATTATTTGACTCCAGGATTGTTACTTGGTTCACTGGAGTGCTGGAATAGAGTAACACTGCAGTTTACTACCTTTTCTTATTTGTATTTCACCTGATGCACCAAACACTATTAACACTTCCCATACCTGTGTACACCACTGGTGGGTGCACTAGCCTTGTGGAAAGACCCATCTATTCTCTAGCTGCTGGCTTTATTGCCCAGTACTGTATTGATCAGTAGAAGCGATTATTAGTGTGTAATTTCGGTGTAATGAATACATTGATCGCAGTGCGAGGGTGTGATTTAAGGGCTGATTGAGAGCTGTTCAATATCTCAGTAATTGCTACAGTGAATATCTTGACAGGGGTTTGAGTTACAGTGGGACAGACGTAAGCAATTAAAGTTTTCCCCAACCTGCAACCAGAACACAATAAACACTAGTAGGAGCCTTGAAGGAGTTCATCATTCATTACCTCTCAAATAAGATCCAATCTGTAAAACATGTATCATTTTGTCAACCAATGATTTCAATAAAAAGTACCTCTAAATGTTGTCCTATCAATCACTTTGTAGGAGTCACTGTTTTCAAATGTTGCTTATTTTATTTTGTAATGAAACTCATTTTTCATTTAGACTAATCTCGACACTAAGCATTACAATTTTGTATTGAAGGAACACTAGTAAGGTGATACACTGTAGGAGCCTATTTCTTGTGTGATTTTAGCACACGACTGGAGAGTTTGCCTGCGTGTCACCTTGAGAGGTGCATTGAGATTCCTGTCAGCCAGGGAGCGGGTGTCATTTCTTCAGAGAGACTTGGTGACTGGTTGGCTGACCAGCCTCAGGGCAACTGCTTTTTATTCTGCTGACCTCCCCAAAGCTCCACAGGAGTGATTACATGTTGCACCCACAGGTGAGAGGCCGAATGAATTGGGACTGCACCTCTCTATTTCTCATCATCACTTACAACTGCTCTCTGTAATGATTCCTGATTAGTCAGGACTGAATTTCACCCCAAGTCAAAGTTTAATAACTGCAGCAGGATATTGCCTGTGCCCCTAAGGTATTTTGGAAAGCGGGTCCCAGTGAAATGTGTTTGGACTGGAGTTCTGATTCGAAATACTTTGTGGACATTTAGTTTTGAAACTGATTTCCCCCAAGTGAAAGTACTATTTAAAATTCTTCACAGGGTTAGGATTAACTCCATCTCAAATTAGGTACCTAGAGTCAAAACGTTCATTCCCTATATAAATTGCCTGCTGACTCTGATGGAATGTATGTGATGGTTATAGAATTTAGAATTCCACTGTCATAACAGAACTCGGATGCAGTATGACATTTTCACTTCTTAATACATGGCCCATGTTGTCATACAATTTGTAGAATGTATGCCTGACTTCCAAAAATAACTCCATGAAATGAATGTTCATATTTGCTTTGTTTCACGCAAAATATGATACAAAAATATGGACAAAATGTGATCTTAAAACTCAAGTAACACACGCATACGTAATTACAATTACTGTAATAATAAAAGCAGAATAAAACTATAAATGTCATTTTAAAGTCAAATATACCATCCTTAGTCGATGAGATTACCAAGGTGAATAATATTAGTGATGTAAAATGGTGTTGATGAATATGGTTGAGAGACCAGCTCAAGAGTCTCTCTATTTGAACCATCATCTTGAAGCATCCCTCTCTACCAGAGGGGTTGTACCAATTTAAAATAATCACCTATTTTTTGTGATTAAGAATATCAGTCTTAATGAAGTCTTTACAGCAGCATGAACATGCAAGAACAGGACATTTTATTTTATTTTATTATAGACAGCACAATATACTCTGATTTTCACTCTCATACAATGAGGGTATTCTTGTCAGTCACTGATAAAGCTTAGTCGAGTTAGATGCACAAAGGGAATGAGAACACAGTTGATGATAATGCAAGAGAATTCAAAATCAACATGTATCAGCCAAGCATTCCACTCACTGACATGACTAGGCTTCAAATAGTTCAATCTATGGCCACAACTACATCCACTCCTGAGATCCAAGTAACCCCCCCTTCACTATGTCCAAAAATACTGTGACATTTTCACACATCACACTGGCATATTAAAAAAGGAAAAATAACCGTTCACATTGAGCTGCAATACTGCATTAGGCAGTTCCTGCATCAGTCCTCCTGATGCAATGCATTATATTGCCATCTACATGCTGGAACCTGAGACCCCTCACATACATGACAACGCAACATCATTTTGGTTTCCATGTCTGTGACCAAACAGCCGTGCTACAACTCTGTTAGCCTAAATAAGCTTTGCTAATGAAGGAATACTGCACATCCATTTATGTGTGAATGTGTTGTGCAAATACACAGAGCACAGGAACCTGTTTGAAATGTGATATCAGTAAGTGTCCTTTGGTACTCTGTATCCAACATCTCCCAGCAAAAGAAAAGAAAAACTGCTTGGA
>OMLI01073002.1:0-12500 GCA_900302605.1 Rondeletia loricata | reverse complement strand
CTACAGCAGGCCATCCCCTCCCTGGCCAGGTCAGGACTTACAGCACACCTTCTGCCCAGCAGCTCCTCCACCTTCTCATTCTCCTGTGGGCTCAGCAGAGAGCTGCGGGTGCGCTCTGTTTTACTTCTGGATCCACGGCTCATGGTCCCTCTGATAAAGTCTCCCAGTTGCTCTTAAAGGATCGTGTACAGCATGTAAGTGCCAGTCCTCTCCTCTCAACACCGTCAGAATACCAAGCTCAAGTGTCAAGGAAGTTTCTCTTCTCTCTTCTGTGATGTGTGATGTGCACATAACAACTCAGAGCAGGAAACGGACAACCGCACTTCTCTACCCCCACTTGTCTTCCTTCTCTCAAGCACTGAGCACAAATGAATGTGTCACTTCCACTTTCAGAGGAGGCAGTGCTCTGTTTCTCAGTCTTTCTTCTCCTGTGAGTACATTCCGATCACGGCTTATTGTCATACAATCATGAGGTTTTAGTGTACTTATCTTTATATGTAGATGAATAAGTAATATCTCAAACCATATGTACAAATGAAAGATATTTAACTTTATTGACAGATAATATTCTAAATTAATTTAAAAATATACAGGATGAATAACAAAATCAAAATATCTTTTAAGTCAAATTTCAAGACCAAAAAAATAAAAAATACAATAAAAACAGACTCCATTCTTGTTTAACAGAAGATCCATAGATGTCATTCACCAATCACCATACATAGTTGTTGGGACTGATAAAAAGCACATAGCATTTTTAACACTAGGTTTGAATGCTCCATTTCATTTTTTAATGGCCTTCACTGTACATGGTCATAAAACTGTAGAAAGTGTATTTCACTCTACCTTGATGTGACACAATAATGATACTCTTTGGTTTGAATCTATGATTGTTTTCAGACATACAAAACCCCCTCAAGATTGTTAAGTAAGAACCATCTTTGTACTTCTAATGACTCACATGTGACACTTGAGTCAATAATTGTCTGTTTAAATTACCTTCATGAGTAGCAGCAAAACACCACAAATTGTACCGGTGTGTCTGTCAAATCATAGTATTGATAGCAGGTCACCTCAGACTCAAGTCTAAAGTTGATCATCTTCACAATATTCATGTTAAGAGTTAGAGGAATAAAATAACACATTGAACACACTGCACAACAGATTTCCCATTCGGGACAATAAAGTTATTGATTGATTGATTGATTGATTGATTGATTGATTCTTCCCCATGTAAAAGTCAGAATTTTTTTTTGATAGACTGGAAATCATCACAGTTAGCAATTATTTGAACAATGGATTTGATTGTACCAACATGTAGTAAAACAGTGATAAATGAACAGAGCAAAAAAAAAAAGTCTTATTTTGAACAATAAAAAGCAAATTCCCAGGAAGGGGGGAAAATGCAATGTAACACAACATCAAATTTCTTTCCCATAAAAACTGAAATTGCAGGGAAGTAGATAGGATGGACTTTGGGAGTGACTGAGCTATTCCATGGAACTGTACACATACCCTGCACCATCTTTACTCTAAAATGGGATTTCCATCTGAGTCATGCTGTTCCCTCTCATCCTTTATGCTGCCACTATGTTTTTCATGCCGTCTCTCCAACATCCTTACAAATGTCTCCAAACAACATCCTTAATGCGAGCCACAAAATAGATTTTCTCAGTCAGAACACATTGCTTTGTATTCTCATGCATCTGTGTTCTCTCCTCCATATAGGACCTATTGTCTGCCCCACCAAATGTCAAAACGCTTTCTTTTCTTGTAGGCGAAGGTTCAGCACATATCCCTCCTCTTGTGCAGCCAAACGTTCTTGCTTAGCTTTGGTTGAGTACTCGGCAGATTGGGGGTAATTTAATGACTGGGAGAGCTTTGGTTGGCATTCTGTTCGTAGTACCTCTGTTCAGTCGCAACGGCTAGTGCCCGCCTCCACTGCGAGCCTCTCCAGTCACCCAGTCAGTGATAATAAATGACAAACTCATAAACATAAAGATGAATCCCACTGCAGCAAAGCATGCAGCCTACAGGAGTGGAAAGAGGGAAAGTGGAGTGAGAACAAAATCTATATCAACAACAAAGGTTTTCAGGCATCAAATACTGCAAATGAAGACTACATCACAGAACTGCAATAAATAGAATGGACTTTTCCTGTTGTATGATGGTAATCTCCTTTGGTACACCTAAGATGGCTGCCACAGAAGTTTGATAATGCTGTCATGGAAATAACCGTTGTTTAAGTAGTATATGAGATTCAGAAAGCGGGCAATGAAATGTTCAATGAAATTATGCCCTTTGTCACAGTAATATTGTCTTTTCCCATGAGGCATAATACGGTCAGGCAGGGAGGCAGTCAGTCAGTCAGTCAGTCATCAACACTTCGTGAGATGGCCTCTAGAGGGCATCTTACCTATCACATACTGTATCCTGCAAGTGTATTCCAGGTATTAGCCTATCCAACTTCATTAAAAGAGCTTGGACGTGAGATGGTCTCTACCGGGCGTTCAAACTCATGCACTACACTAAAAACACCATCTTAGCTTCAACAATTTATATAAATTCATTGTATTATTTACAATTATTTCTTTGCCTAGATGAAAAACACTAAAATATAACCTATGATAGGTGAAGGAATCAAGTGTTACCTGAATCTTGGGTCTGGACAGCAAAGGCTCCTGTTCCACAGGAACGATTCTGAGGTAGAAGATTCCAGGAAGGATGAAGATGAGGCTGGGGGCAGATGTGGCTCCTGAAGATGGAAGAGGAGAACAGAGAAGTGAAATGACTGAGATTGTACACAATAAGAAATTGCACATAGTTCACAGTACGCAATATGGAATGAAGCCAAGACCAGATGGCCATTCTACCTCTGTGAACATACCAATGAGGCCAAAGATGTCTCGGATAGAGGCCACGAAGATAACAAGCAGGTTGACGATGAAGATGAGACAAATTGCAATGCAGATGTGTCTAGCCCAGTGGAAGGGCTTGTCAGCGAAGAAGATCTGGAGCACGGCCCTGCGGATCTGAGGGAGGAAGGAAAGAGTAAAGGAAGAAAGGAGAGAGGGAGGATGGGGGGAAGAGAGGAGAGGAGGTTTTAACAGGACAAAATTAAATCACCATAACAGAGGTAGGTTCGTGTGTCTCATACAGTAGTATTGTATCTCATTCCAAGCATCACTCGGCTGATTACCACATAACTGTCACAAGATGTAAATACAACCCACTTGCAACCCAAATACAACCCACTTGCGAGTGACACACTTGCCACTCGCTATCTGGGCGCAATCATTAAGTGCAATGATGTTTCTGGCTAAAATGCAATGATAGATGGACATCTCACCGGGAAGAGGACCACAGGGACAGTCAGAGTGACAGCCACCAGCACAGCCAGACGCACACACAGGATCAGTGTATCCAAGGGGTCCACTCGACTGTAGGTGTGCAACAGCTCCGACTCAACAGCAGCTGCCCACAGAAAAACAGAGACCCCTAGTCATATCACATGGCCCAGTCCCTCATTCACAACAAGTAATGTGAAGTGAGGACAAGTGGGTCATTCATTTCAAACCTTGCGATTCACAACATCAGAACAAGGTGACATTTGACTCTCAGGAGTAAGCATGTCTTACCATAAAATGTGAGGTAACCAAAAAGAGCAGTTAGAAGGTACATGACAAACATGGCCAGGATGGAGATGTTGGCAACAGACTGCATGCGTTTCTTGGTAGCACTGGGGTAAAAGTAAAAAGAAAAATGACATTAGCCCAAAGAAAAACGTAAGCATAGCTATCTGTGCGTGCATGAAGGAACCACAGTTTGGATATACCGTTTCCTTGATAGTGGATTATAACATCCTGACTTACTGTTGCAGCTCAGTGTAGATGGGGAGCACCTCAGGGTGACAAACAAATGCAAAGGCCAGGATTGGGATGGTGTACGCCGTCTGAAAGCCAAACAAACCGAAGCTCAGTGAGTAACACACCAAACATTGCTTGAAGAAGACTGCACAGTATTTCAAGTCCAACAGGCAACACAATTTAACGCTTTGGTATAGCCAACACAGCTGTTGACATAAGACACTTTAGTGCAGAACACATGGCAATGAACTTGCTGCGCTAACCAGGACATAGAGACATACTTCACAATACAGAAAACTGGAAGGAGGCAATGTGAACATGTCGTTTCGTCTAACCTGTGAGTTGATGGTGAATAGCTTGGCCTCACAGGAGTCGTCTGTCCCATTGTTGGTAGTGAAGTCTTCAGTAATTTCAGTCATATTATGATACTCCCCAACTAGTGGACAGGCAATGTTGAATTTCTTGTAGATCACCTGGAGAGACACACCCTCTCGTTAATGGAAGATAACATGTATTTAGAGGAATAGTTGATTATAGGTTCTGTAGACTCTTAGGTCAACGGCAAAGACTCACCGAAATGAGGAAAAAGACCATGCAGCAGAGGGAGAAGCCACTTGTGTAGCCCAGGTAGCCTGGATTGCAATGATGACAAGAAGTTGCAGAATGATTTATGATGCTCACAGACAGAAGACAGATTCTGGATGCGGTGGTAGTTTCATTTCAGTATAGGACATGGAGGTTAATAAAACAAGACTGTGCAGTGGAGACATGATGGACATGGGAGAGTATAGGGAGTAAAAAAAAGAAAGGGTGACGACGGTGTGAAAAACATACCAAGCTGTTTCATGAGTGCAAGTGGAAGGATGATGGCAGCGCTAACAATCACGATCAAGTAGTTTCCATCCAAGAACCACTCTCTAAGAGACAGCCAGACAAACAGATGAAAAAAAATCAGTATACCACCACACATTGTAACTACTGTACAAATCAATGCCAGAAAAGTCACTATGACACTCACCCTGTGTTTTCATATTTACCAAGGAAAGCCTGAATGACCAATGGGAGCTCAGACTTAACAATGAAGAGATAGCTGGACATTGCTAAAAGAAAGTGAAAACAATTAGATCTTACTAATACACACACACTTTCATTGACAGATTCAACTTGGGATATCAGGTACATAAATAACATCAAAAGGAAGAAATGGCATGACATTGCTCAGTACCTCCAATGTTGTGTACTGTTATGATACAGGCAGCCAATATTTTGCCTGGGTGGCCAAAGGCCCGATTCCCAAGCTGCTCATAGGCCCGGATGCCTGAAAACACACAAACATGTATGCATGAGACTAGTAATGAATACATACTTCATTTGTGGCCACACATGCCAGGTTATATGTGCTCAGTTTATTACTAACTTACCAACAACTCCAGCACTTTTCAGTAGGAGATGGATTGAATATGCCGACAGAATAGCAATGAACACCAACAGGACTCTGAAACACACAAGAATGGAGATCTGTTAGGACATAGAAGTGATCCTTAAGACTACATAACAAAGACTTATCAATGGCCTAGCCAATCTCGACATTATTGGTATTAGGGTGGAAGCTGTGCTGCACCCTCTCAATTAAACAAATTATAAATAAATAAAATATTTAGCTATTCTTTAGCCACTTAGATTCTGTTAATACACAATTCTTCCGGTAATGAGAAAGTATCTACTAGAGACATGCTGTTCCATACAGTGCACCTCTTTGGATAAATGAAAAAATGGCTAATACATGAAGTGTGTAAGAAATGTCTTGTATTTCTTAGGGACACTTTTTATTAACGTTTTTATTTTTTACACCCACACAAGTGAGATTAGTAAATGACGCAATTCATTGGTTTACCAGCCTCCCTCCCCCCGTCACACAGCACAGGACTGATCCAGACTGATCCAGACAGGCGCGCCTTGGATCTGATCACTAGGCTATTTTTAACCACTCAAATCTGATTTAGGGAAGCCAGGTGTATATGAGCTCTACTATACACTCTAATAGATCAGGCCACATACTCAAGATAGTAGTTGTGTACATTATGCATGCCGCTCACAGGTAGACGGACAGAAACACAGACATACACATGCGCAGGACCCCCGACCCCACCCACGCACCCCCACACAGACACACACAAACACTCACACCCCTATACAAACACAAATACACACAGACACAGTCACTGTCAGCTGGATGGATAGACTGGTGAGCAGGGAGTAAAGAGTGTGGTAGGCTGGATATTCTGCTAACATGGTGCATCATCATGCTGAATATAATGCACAAGGGGCCAAAATCAACATCATATTGTTTTGTGACAACAGGGTGTTTTGAACCTGGACATATGCATGCACATGTACACTCACACTGTGCTATGAGCAAATACATGCACATGCGCACACACACACAAACACATACTCACAGGCACACAGTTCAGCCAAATGTGTGTTTGGCCTGCGTACTCACATAAAAAGGATGATTCCGGTGTTGGACATTGCAAAAGCCAATCCCAGAATTCCACTGCCCATTATGGCGTTACTGAGGTTAAAGATGGACATTCCAAACGAAGTCTTCCCTTCAAACTGCAGTACAAGGACAGCAGAGGACATTGCACAGATCAATCCTTTCATAAATGCAAAGTTACCCACATCATGTCAAAGGATAGGAGTAAAGGAGTTAATGAACCAGAAAATAGGCCTGGATATATCACATTAGCTATCTACCAAGAAGGATTAAGATAATTCACACCAAAGACTTTTCAATCAGACTGTGGCTGATTAGTTTAAGCATATAGCACATTTCATTATAA
Organism: Rondeletia loricata; assembly: GCA_900302605.1. Taxonomy (NCBI): domain Eukaryota; kingdom Metazoa; phylum Chordata; class Actinopteri; order Beryciformes; family Rondeletiidae; genus Rondeletia; species Rondeletia loricata. Next base: position 5,788 of record OMLI01073002.1, on the reverse strand, counting down.
TAGTTAAATCTGACTGAATTTATTTCAACAGTGTTTTAATGTATGGCTGAGCCAAAGCACTCACATCTGTAAAGTGAATTTCTTTCTTGACACTGCTCTTCTGTGGGAGAAATTCATCGCACTCAGCCATAGATTCCAGCCCATCAAACCTAGAATAAAAAATAAACATTAAGAGAGAATGAAAAAACAGAATGGGCAGACACAACGACTGCTGTAAAACTATAGCTTTTATATCCAGTGGACAGTTACAAAGATACATTTAAATATGGCTTCAAAAATGTGAACTCCTTGAGGGGCACCTGATTTATTTTTCCAGGCACTTAGAGAGCTTTAGCATTGGACACTTTACATGTGAGATCAGATAAACCAAGCACAGTTTTTTTCTTGAATTAAAATGTATTCAACTACTATTTTGCCCAAATTTTGTCAGGATTCTGTTTCTTGCTGCTGTGATATTAGCAACCTACCAGTCATTATTGTTCAACTATATGAGGCTTACCCATCATGTCCATTCATCTTCTGAAGCTCCATTCTGGTTGTTAGGGCTGTGAGTTGGGAGACTTTGAAGGTCTACTTTGCTTGACTGACAGAACTTTCTTCAAACTTTCACCTTGAGGGAAGTGAAGAAAACAAGTGTTTAATCTGTGCTATCCTTAAGAATGTGAGGAGTGCTCAGCATATATCAACCTTGACATTTGTTCATGAACTCAAACCTAAATCTCCTAAGAGTTTGCCCATAATATGTGCATGGAGGTTTGATGTCACCTAGGATTGTTTTTTGTTTTCCCCACTCATAGTACACTCCAATAGGACTGTGGCATTGATCTTGCCAACTTTCCATTATTTACACAAAAATCGCTAGCTCTTTACTTTTACTTGCTAGTAACTATTGCTGCTCACATTGACGTCTCACATTGTCCCACGGACAAAACCAATAGCAGGCCGGCCCTCAACATGGGACTTGAATCTCATGAGCCACAATCTCAGAATCTGTATTGCCAGAAGCTGCAGGAAACAAGACCGTGTGCAAAGCCACGGAACAGCCGGGCACCTATGTAGCTCTGAGGGGAATACGCATACTGCGACCCACTGGATCACCGATGAACGCCGTGTCAGGACTGAGCTCAATCACGTGATTTTAAACGATGACTCGACAGACAGACAGACGGACGGACAGACTCGAGCAAATCATAGGTATAGAGCCGCGCATCTCGATGCCTGGCTAAATATGTCTGTATTGGCTTGATACTCTAATGAGATGGATATACGACTTCCATTCTGGGCTAGAATAATGTCACAATGACACAGACTGGCATACAGTAGCTGTTTGAATCCCCTCAGTCTCTCCAATGCAAACTCACTAGGTTACCTGTAACTGAACAGAAGGAAGACACACTACTCTGACAAGAAACACTGAAGTGGACTAATATAAAACAAACTGAAAATGCTATGTGCATACAACAGAACAGACCTATTTATAAAGTCTTGAGACACACACACACCGCTATCAGTTTTCCTACTTGGCAAGGTTGACACGAATGTGATTTCTCACATTTTCTTTCAGCGATACAATTATCCTTTCACACTGCATTATTTGATAGTTCTAACCCAGATATTAGATATGAGATATGAGGATAACAAAACTTCTAGATAACCAAGATGGCCCACAAAATACAAATCCACTGGCAGAATAAAGGGAAACTCTAGTTTGGGATGTAAGTCCATTTAAAGCTTATGTGACATGAAACGCTTATAACAAATGCTGTCAGAGGACTCAGATCTAATCTGCTCTGGGAAACACAAAGCTGGCATGGAGAGACACAGAGTGTAGGAATGAACGTAGGTCTGTGCTACTGCCACTGGGTCATGGGATACTTCCCTCCTCTCTGGGTCAGGCTGCCCTCTGGGTTTTCACATCTGACCCCTAAGGACACACTCACACTACACTGTGTCATTCCTTGGGAGTTTCACACGAAACAGGAATTTTTATATTCCTACGCTAATCCTCGAACAAGCTTATTGAAGTACAATGGTGCATATTACTTGGTTGCTGATAGTACTGGCCTATGGAGATAAACAATAAGTTCCTGTGTAACCAATTACACTAAACTCTGGCTTCACTGGCCCCTGCATCCTGGCCTCGGGTCAAGTTGGTTAGAGAAACTTTCTTTAGCTACATACCCAACCAAATTCCCATGGCCGCAGCCAACACACACACAACAAAAGAGGCATAGACTACATGTCACGAATATTTTGCATTTTGACTTCCACAGAAAGACAGTTTCAAGCGATGAATTAGTACACTCTCATTGTAAAAGGCATATTTTCCTGCTTTGCATTTTTATGAGAGAATAATGGAAAAACTAGACAAACCTGGTTAACAAGAAACTAGATCCATGTTACTGATCTCATCATACACTGTTAGAGAGAGATCAAACCCCCTTTTAAAAATTACTTTTGTATGTACATCTACATGTACAAACATTTCCCCCAGCAAGCTCCCCCCACCCCCTTTATAAAATGTTTAAGGCCAGAGTAGTTACAATATATATAATTAATAATGTACTATATAATCTAACCACAACACTACGCATTCTCTCGCCTGTTTTCAATCAATAGCAGTTATGTTAAACCCAAAATAAATGACTGTGGCCTTAGCATCCAGCAGTATATACCACATGGCTCTTGTCTGATGCAAGACCAGCTCACTATTGACAGTTAAGCCCTTCCCTTCCTCAACACCTAAAACACAAGGACACACTGCAGGTTATTCAGCAACTTACCCTGGTAGTCAAGAACAAGGCTAGTTTCCTTTTCACAGTGGGATTTCTTGTATATTGACAGAATAAATCCTCAAGGAAGTTCACTAAATTTGTCGTCTCGTCCTATGTTTATATATAGCTTTCTGCTGAGGAGTTTCTTGTCTCTCCAAAGCTCCTTGGTAGTGAAGGGAGGAGAGAGTGAGAGAGAGCTTCTGGGTGGGAGTGAGAGCGGGAAATGGGAACACCCATACTTAACCCTTTGTTAAACCAGTTACAGGTAGTGTGCATTTACAGTCAGTTGCAAAGAGACCGGTGGGATCCACTCACCAGGTGCCTACACTCAAAAGGTGTCAAATCTTAGTGGCACAAGAAAATAAAGGAATTTCTTATAGTTTATAGAGTGATTGTAATTTATGTTTACATTTAATCCCAGGAACACATCGAATCAGCTGTGCTTGTAATGCTAATGGTGGAGAGTAATTACCATGTCATTAAAAATAATTATGCAAGTAGAGGGAGGGGACAAACTGGGTGTCATCTGAGGTGGGCTTTGTTACAGCATGGGCGGATACTCATAGACAGTTTGCATCCTGCTGGAAGTCACAGTGATGTTAATTAGCTTAGGAGATAAGTGCTTTTTTAGGGTTGCCTGCATGTGATTCTGCTTAAGACTGTAAACACTGTGCATGCTAACAGTTATCGTGTGCTTGAACCCAGACGAACAATTAGGCACTGACATGCAAGAGTAGCAAAGAACAAGTCATGCAAACTGCAGTTTACTGTATTACGTCACTTATAGGGAGATCCTAAAACTCTGCCTGCACAGTTCCAGTGTCTCACAGAAGAAAAATGAGACTTGTATCAGCTCATTCAATGAAACACCTCATAAAGATTGATAGTGTTTACATTCTATAAGCTGTATATAAGGAGAAACTGTGCAGCATAGAATACATTTTAAATACAGCAATAAATTAAAACAAATGTTCAAGCTGTTACTGGCTCAGTAACAACTAAATTCCGGTTAGTTGATAAAGTTCAACGTAACTCAGCTACGCCTGCACACCCAAGAAACACCCACATTTTCTTTATCTCAACATGACACAAATCCTTGTCTAGAAGTTTTCTGTTCTCATCTAGTTGTAGCACAAAGAGATATGCAACATTTTTTATTACTCTAAAAGTATTTAAAAGTTATTTCAGAAAGCTGGGAATCATGATGAAAGTAACATCACCACATTTCAATAATAAGACTACCAGGAATGTTATTTTCAATTTTCTTGCATGTAAAATATCTGGATAACACTCATGGACAGTAGTCTGCTGAATTTAAATACAAGACAGTAAGTGAGAACAGAACGGTTACCTTAATCACGTGAGTGACCTCAGTGACACGTATTCAGTCAAGCAAGTGCTTTGGTAAAAGCCAACACAGAGCAGAATACTGATAGCATTACTTGTGTAAAACATAATTTTTGCAGACATGAAGAGACATTTTGTCTCAATGAAATCATGCATCAAACATTTCATTTTATTTTGGGATCTAATAGCCACGCCAAAGTTTGAAGCCAAGTAGCTCTCCAGTTTCAGTGAGTCATTTACAATGCCACCTCTGCACTTAGCATTCTGCCAGCATCACCAAAGGGACAGGCTGCGAGTGAAAACATAAATATATCCTCAGCTGAATGGTCACAACAGAATCCTGTTGGATTTAAATGTATTTACTGTGGAAATAAGGATAACATTTTTCTTTTGTAACTTTCCCTATATATGAAGGGGAAATAGTGTTGTACATTGTGGAGCAGCCACAGTGTGCTAAACAGAAGGCCTTCCTCTTGTACTCACCTCTCTACCAACAGTCACAAACAGAGGGATGTCTTCAGTCTAGACAGAAGTAACAGGGTAACAGTTTCCTCTGTGTCTAAACTTGGTGCCTGGTTCACTTCCAAAACCTGCTTTTTAGAGAGCCATGAAGCTCTCTGTAGCTGTAAGAGGAGAGTGGACAGAGAGTAAAATGGGGGAAAAGGAGGGAGGTAGTAATTGCCCGGGTTAAGAAATGTCCTGCCATGTCACAAGCTAAGCCACTCCCTATTCCTACAGTCAGAGCAGGCCACATGTGGAGCTCTGTTACTTCGAAATAATCTTATTGTAAATATTTGGACACCGTTAGCATTGAACCTGAATTTTCACCCCAGGAGAACTAAAGCAGGATACCCTGCGGAGCTAGATAAATGTCTACTCAAATAGTCTTTACAATGTAATGTAGGCCTAAAGCTGAGCAATGTCAGAAATATTCCATCCTTCTATGCTTCCATGGCTTATACTATTATGGTGGTTATATTGTGGTTGTGCAGCTGGTGATGGCAATGCGTTGATGGCAGTGTTGTGGGAAATTACTTTCCATTCCTCGTCTCTGCTTCAGCTTTTAGTCATCACTTCTGTACCATCACCATCTAGTTGGCAGAAAATCTCACGATAGTCATACTGCAATATACTCCCAAAATCTAATGATCAATAGGTTATAAAAAGTGGCAAATATGGTTGAATAAGCACTTAGAGGCTCTCTATTGAGCAAAGTTGCCTATTGGCCGAGCGTGTCTGGAAGTTACACATGGCCAAAGTAACGAAACAGCATAGATAATCAGGATAAGAACAGGGTGGAGGTTTTGCTTAACCAACATGTGGCAGCTGCTTTGTTTTCTTGATCCCTTGTATTTGCAGAGCAGATACGTTGTAGATAATTCTGTGTAGTGTGATTGTAATCTGTGAAGAGCAAAATTATCTATGCTCTTTCATGTGTAACGTTTAGATTATAAACTTCTGTTTTGGCTGGCATGTGCCACCTTGTGTATTTGGGAAGACGTTTAAGTTAGAGTTTCCCCAAAATTAACACGTGGCAAATGCCAGCCAATATGGTTGCTCAAATGCATGAATAAACACTCAGAGCCTCTCTATTGAGCTAAGTTGCCTATTGGCCGAGCGTGTCTGGAAGTTACACATGGCCAAAGTAACGAAACAGCATAGATAAT
>OMLI01072999.1:0-11597 GCA_900302605.1 Rondeletia loricata | reverse complement strand
ACAGCAATCTTACATAGCCCCCCCTCCTGTTGTCGAGGTGGGAGAGTGTGGTGTGCAGTACCTGGGAGACGGCGTCATCCGTGGATCTGTTCGGACGGTAGGCGAACTGACGTGGGTCCATGCTGCTGGGAAGGAAGGAGCAGTCTCTTAAAGCATTTCATGACCACCGAGGTGAGAGCTGGTAGTCATTCATGCCAAGTGCTGTGGTAGCACAGTGTTGCTGTAACTAAGAGAATCGCGAAACAAAATATTTAATTCTTGCGTTGACTTAGCCACTACAGTTAAAGAATCACTGAGCGACGTCTGCCATACTGCCTGGTGTATGAGTGCACACTGTATTTCCCTTATGCAGGGCTCTTGGGGCTCTGTGTGGCCTAAAGAGCGCATACTGTAATTCCCAAAAAGCGTTACACACGAATACACAAACGAACAAACACACAGAGCCTGGCTCTTATAGAGGTGCTCCTCCCCAGCACCTAATAATAGGTCTCAATTATAAAAAAAATAGCAACCTTTTGTGAACCTGTGTGACCTTGATACATTAAGCACAAGTGGAAAGTGGAGGAGTCCTCTGAGTTATCACTCACCATGTGGTTTCCTGATTTTATTGCTTTATTTTATAAATATTTGACATGTTCATTATACATGTTGTATTTCATTTTACAATAAATAATCTGTCAGTTAAATGATGTCTTCAAAAACATGTCAACATTTGTAATTGTTGAATCAGTTTAAATGTATTTATTTCTTAGTTTATTTAAGAAGGGACAGTGCATATTAATCAACAACAAATGTAAATATGCCAGATTTAGCCAAAAGGCTAATTTTCATCTGTAGTCCCTGGCCAAGGTGTTATAAAAAGGCTTCCTAAAAAGATAAAAGATAAAAGTAAATGGTAAAACATACAGAGCAAAGATCATTTAAAAAAAAGACAGTTATTTAAAAAGGTAAGCGGATAAAAACATACAACATAGAACAAGACAGTACAAGCAAGCAGGATATACAGTGAAGACAAATGTTAATTACAGTTAAACATAACTACAAAGCACAAACAGCAAGCCATACATACAACACAGCGAGATATAGACAATAGCGGTTATCGCAAGCAACCACAGATGTTAGAGGGTTAGAGGGTACATGGACATACTGACATGACACAGAAGCATAGGACATGTGACATTTCAGTGCTGACAGGTTTGTGTGTTAATCATCCATTGTTTTAAGTGATGGCTAAAGGACCTGTAGGTATTGAGTTCTTTAAGGTGAGTTCTCATGATCAGGAAATCACAGAACTATTTTTCTCTGCTGCATCACAGACTGCTGTGGGGTGAAAGTGCGTTACTGGCGGCGTGATCTAGTTTTGTGGACGGTCAGGTCAGATAGTTAAAAATTGCATATGGAGCCGGGTAGAGTTTGGGAGAAAACTATCCACTGAGTGAAAATGTAGGTCCAAAATCGCCAAACGTATCCTTTATTCAACTTTTTTCATATATGAAACATTGTTTATCTCCCATTTCCATTGTATTTTTCAGAAAGAAATGCAATCGTCAGAAAAATTTTCATCCACTCATTTATGTCCATATATTAAGACATAATGTCCAATATAAAGGATTAAAAGTAATTTCGATTTTATTTCTTTTTATCGTTTTTTCATGTTATTTATTTATTTACATTTCTTCCCTCTGTTGTCTTGGCAATTTGAATCTTAACTTGGGTAATAGAAATTTCCCAGTTAAACATGGAACTTTAGAGCTTCTGTTGTGAACTGTGAAATGCGAAAGTTAATACCAGGCAACTAAGATCAGGAATTTGGTCAGCCAACTGAAGGGTCTGATATAATTCTGATTTTGTCAATTATAATATCTGGTTAATTCGTTAAACAGGTAGATTACATTAAATACATTTATTTTCCTGATAACAATCTATTAGTTTATGTGAAAGAGACCACATGTTCTGCAAACTAGGCAAATTAAGTATATCTTGTCTCTTGCACTGGCAAAAAGTCAATGACATGATTTGCTCTTACTGGCTTTAGCCTCAAGTTCAGCAAGCCTATGCTAAGCAAAGACCAGCACACTGACTTATTATGTTTCACCTGGGTAAACAAGACGTAAGAAAATGGAAAGCACAACTGGAAATCCATTATCTCACTAATTTTGAGTAAGCATTCTTTCTCATACTTTACTTTAGACTCAAAATTTGTGACGCTGAAACAGACAATAAATCAATTTATTTATATTATACAACAATTACATTTAGTCAAAGACAGTTTTTTGCTTCCATGCCATTCAGCAAATGGCTTCTGCCAGTAATGACAACAATGTAATTGCCAAGGGTCGTTGGAGAGCAGAACTGAACTTGCTTCAACAAAGTGCTAAGCCACTCCGGAGGCAGGTCTGTTTAGATCCAAGACCAGAGGACCACTAACCAACAGTATTACCCAGACAGTCTCCACATAGGTTTTTGTGCAGCCAACTTTTAGTGGCCCAAGATCAGTTTGGGCCATTTATGAATATACATTTGTATACAAAAGGTTTAACTCTTGGTTTCAAGTAATACCGTCTTCGTAGGGGGCAGTTGATTCCAACAAGCATACACCCATGCTTACCGTAACAACATGAACAGTCTTGATTTCAGTTGGATGACCATGCATTTCTGAGTTTCTGTATTTGTTTTTGAAAAGGTTTCATAAACCCAAGAGTTGTCGAATTTTCTCAACCTACAGAGAACAATGGAATGCTTGAAAATGAAGTTAAAACATGAAAGTCAAAAAAATTGGAGTTACAAGGTTTTCACCTGACAGAGACGATAAGCATGTTAGTGAATGCAATTTCTATGAATGCAATGTTTGTTTGTAGATTCATGTGGACACATTGTGGATACATTCTATGAATCCACAAAGTTAGCTTCTCTTACAATGTCACTTGAGAGAGTTGTTTATCTTCACCCAATTCCTCAATATTAAAGAATGTCCTTTCTATATGTATAATAATCAACACCAAACACAACTCACATAAGTTTCTATTGCAAATGCTGTTCAAACATGCAGCAGGCCCTGACCTCAAAGCTGAGTGCAATACCTCTTTTCTTTAAGACGTAAACACATTTTCGTAATACCTCACTTGTTGCTCCTGTCTCTGTTGGGTTTTGTTTTTATCTGGTTGGTTGCAATCTGCAATATAATTATATATGAATTCAAGTGATTAAGGAAAAGCGTGGTGACATGCATGCTTACTCTAATGGAGTCATGTTCCTAATGCAGATAAGTGTTGTGTTTGAGTGCATTTAATTTCAAATTTAATAAATACTGATCTTTACAAAGTACATTTATAAAATTTTTGGGAAGTATGGAATGCCTGTACCGCATTTGTGAATTTTTGATTAACCTAGCTAATGCCACTGGTGAGCGAGTAACCTTCATTTGGCTTTTTAGAATGCAGCTCTAGAGTTAGTAATGACTCTTAAAGATGGCCCCCAATCCTGTCATAAAAAATTTCATCTTTTAAAAAAATGTTTATTCCACCTATAATAACATTAGTTACCAAACTATAGGGACCACAAATAAAAACCCTGCCAACCAGATCAGCCCTTTGCACTGACAACACCCAATTCTGGACACTGATTTTCATATTTACATGTGTAAATTAATGTGATTCACAAACTGCATGTAAAAGTGTGATATAATGAATGAAAGCTCACTGTCTCTGATTTCTCACCACAAAAGGATTATGTGACAATAACCCGAATTGGACACGCCATTTTCACATGTTCGTCATGTGAAAAGGTTAGCTAACTTTAAGTTTAGGCAAGGAAAACAACTTTGGTTAAGGTTAGGTTTAAAGTTAGGGTCAGGTTTAGGCAACTAAAACTTTGTTAAGATTAGGCAACTAAAACATTTTTTTAAGGTTAGGGCAAGGATTTGGTCATGGTTAAATGAAATACTTAAGCTGAAACTTCACTCAGAGTAGAAAACTTCTTGGCATGAGTTGCAAATCGAATCTGGGTCATCAGAGTTGAAGGTAAGTGCATACGCCCATCAACCACCCTGACCACAACACCCTTACTATTTCAAACTACTGCCCATTTCTATATGTCTCATCCATGTAATCCTTTTGTATTGGGGAAATATATTTCTCTCACTTTTCGTGCACGAAGCACGTTATTTGCATTTTAAGACATTGTGCTCATTTCATGAAATTTCCTGAGGCCAGGCTGGGGTTTACTGTGCATTTGTAACATATTATGATTAGTTAGAATTACCGCTGTCCAGAAACCTGAGAAGACTCTGGATGATGAGCATCTCACACTGTGCTTAGAGCACTATTTTGTGGTGCAATTCCCAAAAAATATTTTGGTCTTGTTTTGGTCTTGTTTTGTTTGAGTGTAATTGGCCCTGAAGTCACAAAATCTAAGACCTTTACTTTCTCTTTCCCCAGTTCCGAAGCTCCATGCTGTTAAATACAGGAATGGGCTCTCTGGTTGAAGATGAGACCTCAGTGTCCACAAGCAAGACAGAAGTATCTTCTGTGTCCGCAGCATAAAATGTACAAATGATAAACCTGGCATCTATAATGGGCATACTGGACACTCTCCCAGCGTTCACCTCATTATTTCACAAATGGCAAAATATTTGAATGGACAATCTTCCTTTGTACATGGTTTTATTATGCTTCATCAAGTTATATTTTACAATTTGAATTAACTTGTCATTATTTAAAAGGGACAAATTGCACATAGGAATGTCATAAATGAAGGTCACTCATGAGAAAGGACACACTTTTGTATATCCTCTCTCTAAACTGCTTGCATTCTTGAGATCTGTCATTTGACTGTCACCATAAGCAGCAGATTTGTGTCACAACTGTGACACTAAAACTAGAAACAATGTATGCTACCTTCTTGGCCAGGGCTCACTTGAAAAACAGATGTAAATATCTGGTTAAATAAAGGATAAATTAATTAATTAATTAATTTTAAAAAGCTCTGGAGTTGGTTTTAACTGTCATATTAAATACTTCAACCACTAGTAGTCCAAACCATTTATAAAATGTGATCATATGCTGTTGTTCATCATCATGCTCTATGACAGATTGATGAATCTTTATTTTTATGTTATTTCTAGGATTACCAAATACTGTAAATATTTTATAAAAATATATAACTAGACAAATAAATGCATGCATGACAAATGTTTTGTTGTTTTTTGTTGTTGATTTTCCAGCTTACATTCAACTTTATTTTTCTTTTACAAACTTGGAGACAGTGGATTTCTGCATTTGTTTTATTTCCAGAATATGAAATAAACCATATGACAAGTTTTACATTGTTGTTAAAGCTGGTGAATAATAATAATAATAATAATGATAATAATGATAATAATAATAATAATAATAATAATAATAATTGCCACTCTGGTGACAATACAGTGCAGTGCAAATAAAAGGAAAGTAATTAAGCAAAAAGTAATCGATAGATAGATAGATAGATAGATAGATAGATAGATAGATAGATAGATAGATAGATAGATAGATAGATAGATAGATAGATAGATAGATAGATAGATAGATAGATAGATAGATAGATAGATAGATATCGATCGATCGATCAACTTGGCTGTGGCTGGATTGATCATGGTCTGCTTTGGGTTCACAGTCACCTTTTATACTTCCCTCGTGGGCTATTTTTCTTTGGGACCAATGGGCTGTGTTATTGAAGGCTTCATGGCTACACTTGGAGGTATGAAATATAAAGTATTGCAACATTGTAAATGCATGTTGTGGTCACATATTTTCCACTTTTGTTTGATATACCAACTGTGAAAAGCTCATGTGAACCGGGCACACATGAAAAGCACCATTACTCTCTTATGGCTCTGTCTTTTTAGTGCATCTGATTGAGAATGGTCAAGGATCCTTTCTTGTTCATGTCACACAAAGGGGAGCAATATACATAGTACTGTCAAAATAAAGGAAACACCAGTATAAATCCCATGACAGTGAAAGGCTCTCATGCTTCTCTCATGCTGTGTTACCTGACAGGGAATCAATCCAATCAAGCGTGCTAAGAAAAGTATTGTCGCTGCTAACATTATGAATTTGAGTCAAAATCGATCCCAATTTTGCATGTATAAGTATGTATAATAATGTATAATTTTGCATGTATAATTTGAAAGTGTTATCTGCTACTGTCATAAAGACTCAAAATTAGTAGTGATTGGCATTAAACTTGCCCTATAGGAGTGAGTAGACTAAAACCATGCCATAAAAAGCACCACACAGCATCACAGAGCCACCATTAGTAAAGGACAACTTTATGCTGGTGTTTCTTATATTATGATCAAATACCATTACAGTACAGTATGATAAAAATTTACCACTACTAAAGTTTCTGTTCTGTTGTATTGAAACTTTATTTTTTGGGGCCAGTATTTATTTTTGTTGGCCAATTGTATGTCATCATTGTATATTATAAATGCTTCTAATATTGAAAATGTAGGTAAATAAATGCATGCATTCAAATGTGTCTGATTGTTTCTTTATATATAAGTTTCAGGGGGGGAAAGTACTATTTCATATCACAGTAGGTTGAAAATAGCTCATCTGATATTTCATTTGAGAAAGAAAAGCTTGTTTGTTTTTTAGCAGCATCCTTATTCCTCTCCTGGCTGTACACATTTTGGCATTATTGCATTCACATTGTAGAAACAACATGTGTGCTAATTGTCACCCCTGCCCTTTTGTGCACCTCTCAGATTGGGCAAATAATTACAAGGAGACATACAGATACAAAAAATGTATGATTACAAGTTACAATGGTCGAGTTGGTTGAGAGACACTGGAATTGTGTGTTAACATACTATTTTGGTTCAACTGTATAACAGTTTGCATGTTCTCCCCGTGCTCCAGTTTCCTCCCACAGTCCAAAGAAATGCAAGTCAGGTGGATTGGAGACTCTAAATTGCCCATAGGTGTCAATTGGATAATTAAGATAATTAACAACTTGACTTAAACTTCAGATTTATTCTTAATCCTCCTGTAATCCTCTTTCTGAAAGGTATAAAACTAACACCTACAGTACAGTAAGCTCAGCTGTAGAGTGGTAAAACACTGCACGAGCCAAACAGTACACAGTCTGTCTTTGCATTCAAGGAAGATGGAGAACGGAACAGAGGGCAAGAACTTCTACATTCCCATGAACAACAGGACTGGGCTTGTGAGGAATCCTTATGAATATCCACAGTACTACTTGGCAGATCCATGGCAATTCAAACTACTTGCTGCCTACATGTTTTTCCTGATCTGTACTGGCTTCCCCATCAATGCTCTGACGCTGGTGGTTACAGCTCAGAACAAGAAGCTGCGGCAACCTCTCAACTTTATCCTGGTCAACTTGGCTGTGGCTGGATTGATCATGGTCTGCTTTGGATTCACCGTCTGCTTCGTTTGTTCTCTTTATGGCTACTTTATTTTTGGAACAATAGGTTGTAACATGGAGGCATTCTTCGCTACTCTTGGAGGTATGAAATGTGAACTTTTGCAACATTGTAAATGCATATTGTAGTCTTTATCATGGGTTCCACATTTCTTTGATATACCATAGAAATATCATTACATAACTGTGAAAAGCTCTCAGACACATGTAATGATACATAAACATAAACACAAGCATAACTGCAGACATTTATTTTCCATTCAATCACAGGTCAAGTTTCTCTGTGGTCATTGGTTGTGCTGGCTATCGAAAGATACATTGTTGTCTGCAAACCCATGGGAAGCTTCAAGTTCACTGCAACACATGCAGGAGTTGGAGTTGCTTTTACCTGGATCATGGCTATGTCATGTGCTGTTCCCCCACTTGTTGGCTGGTCCAGGTACTTCACATATCACCTGTGCTACAAGTAAAACATTCAAAGCAGCTAGACACTAATTTCAGTAATACCTGAGCTCTAGGGTACAAAAAAGAGAAAATCTAACTATGTTTCCTATGAGAACAATAACTGACAAATTTGAGGACTCAAAAGTGATTTTCTGTTAGATAGTATTTTAGGGTCTACGGATTACTTAAAATGTCAGGGAGATTTTAAGTAGCAGCCTCAACTGCTTCTAACACACAGTTCAAATCAATCCTTACTTCCCAAAGCTCATTCGTTGTACAATGTTTATGTTACTTTCTAATCACTGCTCTCTACTGTCCCCCTGTATTCTCACACAGGTACATCCCTGAGGGTGTGCAGAGCTCTTGTGGACCTGACTACTACACCTCGGCCCCAGGCTTCAACAACGAATCATATGTCATGTACTTGTTCAGCTGCCACTTCTGTGTTCCAGTTGTCACCATCTTCTTCACTTATGGAAGCCTTGTGCTGACAGTCAAAGCTGTAAGACTTACTATACTATACTATGTTATGCTATACTATATTATATATTTTAGTAGGAACATTTGTAAATAAAAAATGATCTAAAGTTTAGTGTGCATACTCATTTCATGATCTTGAGCAAAGAGTTGGCTCATGTTTGCATAATATTTTTGTAGCTTCCCCTGTTACAGTGTAGGTCGATTCCTTTTCAAAACCAAAATGCTACGCACCAAGCTTCCAAGCATACTATCAAACATTGTTAATTGATTTATGATGATTTTAATGTTAAGGTTAATTAAAATTTTAATCTAAATGATACAATTGTAATATAAAACAACCGTGCTTGCCCTAAACCATTGGTCTTACCTTTCTGGGGACCAGAAATTTTCAAAAGGATGTTCAAAAGATTTTTTCTCCCAACCCATACAGTATGCTTTATTTTGAGGCAACACACCATAGAATATAATTTGTATGAATTAATCTTGGGTCCCAACCCAGACTTTGTAATACACTGCCGTAGGCAGCGCTCCATATTATACTGAAAACTGTGACATGTAAGTCTAACTATCTTCCTTTCTGCTGTTCTATTCAACGCATTTTAGGCAGCAGCTCAGCAGCAGGACTCAGCATCCACCCAGAAAGCTGAGAAGGAAGTGACACGTATGTGCATCCTGATGGTGTTGGGATTCTTGCTTGCTTGGACCCCATATGCTAGCTTTGCCGCATGGATCTTCTTCAACAAGGGAGCTGCCTTCAGTGCTCAGGCCTTGGCTATTCCTGCTTTCTTCTCAAAAAGCTCTGCCTTGTTTAATCCAGTCATCTACGTGCTGATGAACAAACAGGTCAGTTTATTACTATGCTGTAGCATCTCCCACAGCAGGAACAAAGTGAATCTCTTAGCTTGTGACATCAGCCAGATGCATCGCTTTATTGTATATATAATTTGGGAAAGATGGTACATATGACTGACAATGATCGAGATGATATTCTGAGGATTTGATTATAATTCATGGTTCAGAAGTGAGTGCACTTCTGCATAATATTGTTACTTTTGAGTAAGACTTCTGTCTCCAATTGTTTTAAATGGAACAGCTCTAGACTTTTCATCTTGAGAAAACATTGCCTTTCTAGACCCATATGCCTGTAACTTCAAAGAAAGGGATTACTGTTCTTGGGTGATTGGTCAGATCGCATTACCCTATTAACTATTAACTGTTCTAAGATCAGCACTCATATTCTATAATATATATTTATTTAATTTTTTTAGCTTTGAGAGGATTCACTCAATCTTTCAAAGCTTTTTCAATCAAACGTTTAATTTAACTGTAAAAGTCTGAAATTGACGTAAGTCCTCTTTAATGTACCAATTATTATACTGTGACAATAATAAAATTGATATAAGCTGTTTTTATCATAGCATAATTTCCAAATGAACTGATACAAAGCAATTCTAATTGTTTGATACTGTATGTACAACATTGTTTGGTGTCTTACTTCCATATGTTCTCCTTTTCAGTTCCGTAACTGCATGCTGAGTACAATTGGAATGGGTGGTATGGTTGAAGATGAGACCTCTGTATCCACCAGCAAGACAGAAGTCTCCTCTGTGTCTTAAGACTTCAAAACTCCGGACATTCTCCTTCTTGATATCTACCTGATTCTGAATGGTCGTCTTGATATACTGAAGAAAGTTATTTCACTCTGATCAAATGGGCATAAGAAAATATTTTGATCTGCAATGAATGGACATAGTAATTTCAGAATACACAGGTGAAACAGATGTGGCACTTGCTGTGAGATTGCAAATGTGAAGATGTGAGTGTGTATGATAAGACTCCAAACCAAAATCATTGAGCCACAGTTGGGAAAACAAAATGCTTTGAAAAATAATTGACAACAGAGATACTGCATGACATTCTCAGGAACAAGATCAAGCAAAACATCTCTCAAACAAAGCCTAGTGTTTTCTTAGGCGACTGTAATAAATGCTTGCTTGTGATATATTTGGAAGGGATGAATGGGTGACAGTCAGATTTGATTGAAAATGAAACTGTATTTTTATGTAATTAAGGGGCTAGCATATTTGTTGGCCTCTGTTTGAATTTTCTGTATATATTTTATAAATAACAAAAAAGTCTAGGTATAAGTAAATAAATGCATGCATGAAAAGACTTCTTGGTTGCATTCTAACTAAATCTTTTCTCTAGGAGAAACCGTAAGATTTGAATCTAGCAAATGGTTTCAGGTGTAAAGATTATTTTTGTAATTCTTTTTAGAATTACTTGAATTCATACTTGGTTTCACATGGAACCTGTTGAGGCCTTTCAAGATTGTGGATGTGTTTTATTGATCGTATCAAGCATTCTCTTCTTCAGATTGTTTCCTTCTCCTTTTTTCCCCTTTCCCTCTCCCTTTCTTTGATTCACCAAGACCTCTCATATAGCAGACCTACAGACCAATCTTTGCAAAGGCATGAGCTACTTGCTGATAAGTAACAGCTACATTGCTAAGTTCTCACTTATGTGGCATAGTAAAGAAGGATCTACTAAAGCAAATTTGCAGGGCCAAGATCAGATTACAAGTCATATTTTGTCTTTCATTTGTAATCATTTGTTCCAGCATCTCTTTCTTTGATATATATATATTTTATATAGAAAGAAATGAAGAAACAGAAATGATGAGATTATTTTTGTATTAACTGTAAAAACAATTCAAGCTGCTATGCACTGAGTGTACAAAACATTAGGGATGCCTGCTCTTTCCTTGAAATACACTGACCAGGTGAATCCAGGTGAAAGCTATGATCCCTTATTGATTTCACCTGTTAAATCCACTTCAATCAGTGTAGATGAAGGGCAGGAGACAGGTTAAAGAAGGATTTTTAAGGCTTGAGACAATTCAGACATGGAGTGATTATCAGTTTAGTTTAGTTTAGTTTAATTAGTTTATTTAACAAGGACCTTGCACCACACAGTTAGCTAGATAGCTAATGTACATCTGTGGTCCCTGGGCAGGAAAACATTAAAACAATATAATTAACAAACGTATCAACAATACATAATGTCGGACAGCTTCATACAAAATATACATAACATACATTCCATGTTGGAAAACAGTTGATTCCATACAAAGGTTAAGATCAGTGATCACATCATTGATTTGTCTTGAGCCATGTATGCGAAGAATGCAAAGTTGATACTTGTGTTGTTCCCAAGTTGTCTTGGAGAGAAGAAAGACGCTT
>OMLI01072974.1:0-10153 GCA_900302605.1 Rondeletia loricata | reverse complement strand
TCAATACAATATTCTCACAGGAAAAAGGAGACACCAGCAGAGCGTCCAAAACTAATTCCTGTCTTACCAGAAACACTCTGCACACCTGTGTCTCCTCCTCCAGATGTGGCTCTGAACCGTAGTTGGGACAACCTCTGGTTATATACGTATAAGTGTTGGCTCTTAACTGGTAACATCTAACTACGTCTATCATCCGGTTCTTTTCTGTATATAAGGAGTCAGGAGACGTTTCTCTCTTTGGCAGCATTTATTACCTCCGTGAACATAAAGCATATACATTTCACTGGGCTGGCCGTCTTCATTAGCTTTCTCTACCGACCGCTACAACACACACACCTGTCTATGGACCTTTTCTCAGTCTATCCCCAAACACGAGGAAACTTGGCTGCCCTCACTACCCAGAATGCAACACTCTTAAAGTAACAGGCACAATTTAGCCGGGCATCTCGCGATGCCCGGCTAAAAATCTGTGTAGAATTATATACTACATAGTGTGTTTATTATTAGTCTACTGTCATACAGTAAGTCTCGTCTGCATAATATATGTGCGGTCCTGTTATGTTTTGTCCCATGTCAGTTCTGTATTGTGTAACTGTCTTGTAATATGTCAGTGCCAATTAACAAGAATATGAAGTGCACCGTGTCAAGCCATGATTGTACCATACTGACATTTTAGTTTAATGTGGGAAATTACTCAGTATATTCCGTTGTTCTAAATTAGCTTGCTTCTGGCAGCATAGTACAATAATAGCTTCCCGAAACAATGTCAGTCTTTCAGTCATTTCTCTCCGCCCTGGTTCTGATGTGAAACCTTACAGCTGTGCTTCATCCTGTCAGCATGTCCTCATCATGGCGAACACCTTTGAGCCAGGAAGCACAAAACAAACATGAGAGTGGTTGTTGCCACATGTGAATTCATACTGTGTGTGTGTGGGTGTATGTTTGTTTGTGTGCAGGTGCATGTGTGCCCATGCTCATGTTTGTAGCTCAGAGTAAGTTGATGCATTAAGGGGGCCGATCTGTCAGAAAACAGATAGATTTGGTTATTTTGGAACGTGAACATGGACGGGCGTGGCAGAGGTACAGTAAGAGGAAAACATGGGTGCTAAGATGGCTTTGCCGGCAGCGGTGCTACTTCATAGACAGAAGAAGAAACAGACTTGTTCCCATGAGTGGGTCTGGACAGCAAGAGGTTCCCACATCTTACTCCAAGGTCTCTGTGCTCACTGCCATGTCTCCCAAAACAAAACTAGGAGCGCCTCCTTGATTCTAATTGGCTAAATGGATGGTGACGAATCCGTCCATCCAGAAAAAGTTAAACTGGGTTGAACTTTCTATCCATCAAAATGGATGGAAATCTGACAGAGACGTACACATCAACAGCCCTGTCCGGACAATGGACACCTCTCAGATATACGGACAGACACAACGGTCAGTTACCAAATGGCAGCTAATTTCTTGCAAAGACCACAAAACATAAAATTTAAATGGTTCTGTATGACATTTTACTCCACGGTTCATCTATGTTACAATCCATCCCATAATAACTAACACTCAGTTAGTTATTTTGACTTTGACTTCAAATTCAACTTCTAAACCTTTATTTCCATTTTTGTCAGTACAGTCACCACAATGCAAAAACGTGTCTGTCATGCAAGATGAATGAAATCATTCTAATGATGCCTAGAAGGTCAATAGACACATGCTCTACCCTATGTGAATTCCCTCAGTTCTTTTTAATGCGCGTTACTTTGCACCAGACCTACTTGTGTTCGGACATCAAAACATTTTCTTCATTTCAAGCAATTTCTGTGTCCCACAGTCTTTAGCATGCTCTAAAAGTACGTTTGTGATCATTCCTGATTCTGGATCACCTTTCTTACCTTCAAGGAACTGGGATTATATCCATAACCTTATATTTTACAAAGTAGAAAGTAGTGAAAGTAGAAAGATATGACAAGATATGCAATAAAATACAGAATGACTAAATGAAACAATAGAGAAGCAACATGGACAAAACAGAAAACAAGACCATACATCTAATGAATTTGCCTGAGCTATAAACCTGAGATGGGGTGGTGGAACATAAAAACTCAAAACAACGGACGGGGTCTTACCTTAAGCTCTTTGAAGAAGATGCATCTGCGGGCCCATTCCACCATGGAGAAGAGTGTCTGGTCAGCCACGAGGCACATAAGGCTGAAGGTGGTGGGTTTCTCCTGCTTCCCCCAGCCACTCTGCTCCTGCTGGAGGTGGGCAATGATCTTGCTCTGCATCTGCAGCTCATCCGGATCACAGCGCAGGAACTCTATCACCAGCTGAGGCATCCTGGGAACTTGTGGAGAGAAAGGTCCCAAGTAAAGCTCTTCAGAGTAGGCGTAGCTCCCCACAACAGAGGCTGGTGAACACGTGTAGTTGTCTGTGTGCTCTGACTTGATGGCCCGGTTGGAGAAGGAGGTGTACTGGTACTGGGTAGATACAGGTGTGTTGGAGGGCATCGGTCTGCTCAGTGATGGTGGTCCATAGCGGTTGTGGTCATAGTGTGTTGTGGTTAGAGGGGTGGTTTGAATGATGGGAACTGGGTGGAGGCTGGGGAGGCTGCCGGTAAAAGTAGAGTCTGTCTGGTTTGAGGAGACTAGAGATGGAGCGGTCTCTATTTTGAATCCACTAGCTCGCATCAAAGCCTTTTTCTGCTGCTTGAGGGCACGGTCTCGCTTGTACATGGGGCCAAATTTGTTCCTGCCACCTCGCATCCGATCCGCTCGAACAGCTGACAAGAAAAGTTCAAGGAGTTAGTGGAGTTTTTCTAGCTTATTGTTATTTTACGCACACACCAATCTCGTTTTATGGAGGTGCATGAGGGAACATTTCCCTCTCAGATAAAATGAGTACCCATTCAGTCTCAAATCCCTGGATCCCTAGCATCTACTGCAGTCACTAGCTGTAACTTGTGCCTTTAAGGTACAGCTAGTGTACGAGTGAACTAAGTGTACCTTCATGGACACCTAAATCTAAGCAGTGGCTGATCCCTATTGTTGCTCGTGCTTGAGGAAAAGACGATATTAGGACTGAACTAGACCAGTCTCCCATCTTTGGGGCCCACTGGGCAAAACCTGAGGAATCCCTTCTTTTACCCTGCAAGCTGAATGTTCAGATATCAGAATTTTGTGATGACGAGAAAGCTTTCCTGAGCGTCATCATATCTTGTAAATCTATACACTTCCAAAGAAAAGACTCACTGCTCCCTATAATTCTCACTGAGTAACAAGGAGCTATCTCACCGAAGGCCCGAAAACTTACCTTACACATTTCCCCTGTTGCGCTGATTCTAGTCATGTTGGAGAGAGCGTGTCAAGAGAGATTAAACATGATGATATTGGCTACTCGCTAGCCCAAGAAAACATGGTTTCCAAGATGACTGCACTCCTGAAAGTTCCTGTTACACAAATATCTTTTGACCCGGGTAAAGGAGGAAATCTGATTCCTGAGCCCAGAACTTTGGAGCTTGGGCTTTATGGCTGTATTAATCTCTCAACGCCATTAACACTATCCAGAGTGCTTTACCATTTAGTAGTAGTGTTGTTTGATAAAAAAACTTCGTCCGTTTCTAACATTGAAGTGTATCAGGCGACACCCAGGGCACTTCTCCGGTCCCTCAGTTTATGAAGGGAACATGTTGGTTAAGGCCCGGGTATGAACCTGGCATTCCCTCTTGGGATCTGTTCTTGCTGCTAGATGCATTTTGTGCAGCCTTATTCAAGACCTAGTGGACCTGGATATCTTGTTCTTTATGTTATTCTATATACCCTTCTACTGGCTTTCTTACCAGCCAAAAAGGTTCACCTCTCCTGTATCATCTTTGCTCCAGATGGGTCTAAAGTCACGACATACTGTATTCCTGCAGATCCCCACCTTTCCTAGGAGGCCTTGCCTTTTTACCTGGTGGTCTTGTCTCCTCTGCTCTTTGCCTCTGTAGCGGTGAAGAGGCTTCATGCCCCATATACCATGTGCATGCTTTGTGCTTCTACGTGGCATGCACCTTGGCTTTGTGCTTATGCAACCATCTGCTTGTCTGCATTGCTAACCATGCACAGGGGCAAGCCACTTTCTTAGCAGTACTCATCCCATTGAATTGTAGTGACTATTACAAAAGTCAATAATGCAAAGTGGGTTGAATTGCCAGGCAACATTGTGCCCATTTGACAATGAATAGGATAATTTCTTGGACGTTGTTCATGGTGTTTCTGTGAAAGGCGTCTGGTATGAAGCCAGCTGGGTTTCCCTGACACTGTGGTTAGTATTTGACTTTAAGCTCTATTTAGAAAGAATTAGTTTTACAGGGGAAGCAGGTTGTTGTATGTTCAGTGATTTAGGCCTCTTTCACCTGATCGTTTGATTGTTTGCTTGGTAAAATAGTGCCAAGTCACAGTTTGTTTGTTTGTTTGTTTGTTTGTTTGTGTTTTTGCATTTGATAAGATATATAATAAGATATTATTTATATTATGTATTTATTTCATATCATATTATGTATATTATGTAACCATCTGGACATGATGATGTAACCACCCTCCTCCTCTCAGTGTCCTGAATGGGCCACATCAAGGCATGATGGTGTGACCCCGTACTATAGCCAGTAGAGTACTGTATATGTAACAGTATAACAGTATTATAACAGTATAACATACTGTTATAATACTGTTATACTGTATATGTAACCGTTGTCACACAGTCCTCATTGACAGGAAAATGAAATAGGTCCTTCATTCAAGACAAATGAAATAACTTCCTGAGCAAACAGGAAGGAACATCATGACCCAGGATGCCTCAGTGCACTGGCCCTGCTTTCTATGGAGAAAATTATTGTAACAAGACTTGCATCTCTTAAAGCCCAAAACAACAAACTGTATGCACCAAAAATTAAATGAATGGCTGTGAGCCAGTTTGCCTTTTAGCTTTTTGATGTTTTATATTAATGGTGGCAAATGCCGAGTTGAAAATTGAAGAATAATATAATAAAGCAAATAATTCTAATAAGTTCAGAAATTAAAAATGTTCAAGTCCAAGATAAAGTGGCACAAGACTGGCGTATTGGTTTGCACTGGCAGATATCAATATTACAGAATTAGACAAATTGATGCACATGCCCATTAGTTATGACACACATATTTACAAATGAATTCACCAATAACTAATAATTTTATAATAATTTCATTAGATTTTAGATAGATAGATACATAGATAGATAGATAGATAGATAGATAGATAGATAGATAGATAGATAGATAGATAGATAGATAGATAGATACAAGGTGATCAGACGTCAGAATAAACTACTTTAAAGAAAGAAAGAAAGAAAGAAAGAAAGAAAGAAAGAAAGAAAGAAAGAAAGAAAGAAAGAAAGTAAGAAAGGAACAGTTATCAGTAGCCTATATTTTGTACAAAGCATATACATTTCATTTTGTCTGCTTTTGTCCTTTTTTAGTATTCATTTGTCGGTGATTATTTTGAAACCGTAATTCAAATGATTAAACCATGATAAATTACACCTAACATTTTAATTAGATGTCAGTTAGTTCCCAGTTCCCATTCCTTTAATGGCCTAAAATATGCAAATATTAATTGCTGTTCAGAAGCGGATATATTAACAATAAATTCCTCATGATTTTAAGACATTTTAGCCAATTAATGTCTAAACACAATGCAGTGCACACTTGGGCATTAAAAAAGACATATGGCAGTGGCTGCATGCGTCTTAAACCTTATTTAGTTGGTATTACAGTTTTTTTTAAATCATTTTACTAGCCTATATTAAATAATAGTATATTATTTATATCGTTTCTATAATAATATATTAATATTTCCTGGCGAGAAAGGAAGGCAGGGAGGATTGTCTATATTAAGTAGATCTATAAATCGAAAATAAGAGTGATTTAAAATGATCAGAAAACTTTAGGTAAGTGCTCATATGAGATTTATTTATATTTGTTTCAAGCTGAAGTTAATAATGAAGTTAGTTTGGAAATCTCTTCACCAGAAATTCACCACTGAATATCTTCAAATATAGGAACCAGTCGGTGTTGCCATTTTGCCAACCAATAACTTACGATAAGCTCCCTTCTTTAAAGAAAAGGAACCATAATTTGTTATGACTGTGTTTTCATTTAGTAAGAGTCAGGAGAGCTCCTTCTGGAAAAACACATAACCTAATGAAGGAAGTTATATGCGACGAGTCACTGCAACAAATGTCATTTAATCTATTGAGCAGGCTATTAGTGTTATTTTTATTAAAACAAGTGGGAAATCTGCCAGTGGAGTGAAATAGATAATTCTATTATTTTGTATTTTCTTGATACCAGTGGAGTGATCTGCCTTGTTTCAAGATATTTACACTTTTGTTTCAAAAAAATTGCTGAAACAAATGAAACTGCACTGGAACTGTTTTGGTTAATCGATGTCATTTTGGAGACATTTAAAAAAACAAACAGGGAATTTGTCATTACTGGCCTCTAGTATAGCAATTACCCTCCACACTACTGGAAGACTGTAAGAATATGGCTTTGAAATGTAATAAAGTAGCCTGATTATTTGTTTGTTGTAGCCTATAAATGTAACATTAAACAATAAAAGTTAGGCTACACTTATTATCCTGTAATATGACCATGCAGGTTTCCCATCCAACTAAACAGCAGTTCATTCCTCTAACTGGCACAACAGCAGCTGAATTTCATCAGATCAGAAAAACCTCTTACCTTCCAGTCGCATCCCAACATGAAGACATTTCTGAAATCTGCAAAACGGACACCGCTTCCTTTGGGTTTTATCGATTTTGCAATCCTGGTTTTCTGCACAAATATACTTCTTGTTGTTTTGAACCGTTCTTTTGAAAAATCCCTGTGTGATAAAGGAGAGAAAGAATAAAAACTAATTAAGAAGCCAAACCGATTCTTGTCATATTTAGATCTTGCAATAAAAGCAATGGTTGAAAGTATAGAAAGTATAGCTGTCCTATAAACAATGCCGATATAACAACAATAATATTTCCAGAACAAAAGGATCCGCACCTTGCAGCTCTCACAGGTCAGTAGACCATAGTGGTACCCAGATACTTTATCTCCACAAACTGGACAGAGCTCCTCCAAATCCACATCATCTCTGTACTCCATTCTGGAAAACCGACCTGGAAGAGGCAACATCAGGCAGCAACACATGTAAAGTGATAAATAAAACTGAGCTCTGTTATAACTTCAAATTAAGCATACATATATTTAGGCTGAGCTATTGCAAATAAATCAGCCCATTGGCAACTCGTGACTTTTACCAGCTGGAAGAGTGAAATGAAACCAAAATGAAATACAGTCCATACGTGTATTTGGTGCACGACTGAAAAAATATATTTAAAATACAAATTATTAATTATTATTTCTATTACCTAGGTGATAAACCAGATGGAGAATCACACATGGAGCCCATCACGATTTCAAACAAACTGGGTTGTGAGGAAGTCTATAACCTAGATTTCTATAGTTTCTTGGCACTAGAAGTAGCCTATAGTTTTCCATTGTTTTGTTTTCGATCTAAATGATAGAAATCCATAATAAATTCACAAATACAGACCTATTCCTTACTTACATTCAGAAACCCACACCACATATAGAATGTCCTACCTGTTGGATCACTGTTGTCTGATGAACTCTGTACTGCTCGGTGTCTGGTTGAATATGCATCCATACAAACGGAGTAAAACAACACAGATCAGCTGAATAACTCTCACAGTTACTCTTGGAGTCTGTTGTTGGCTGTCTGTTGGTCTGGTCTGATTAAACAGTGTAGGAGGTGCAGACATGACTCATGTTCAGAGGGTGGAGGGCAGATCAGTGAGTGATGGGTGAAGCCTCATGGATATCAACTGGGTATGGAAAGGCGTGGTACTCTGGATAACACAGACTCAGTGAGATCAAATTTGATCTTGTTTTATCATTATAATGGAGAGCAAAGATCAAGGCAAGCAAAAGTCACTAGATATCTAATTGGTATCTAAAATAAATCACACCAGGGAACATTCAGGACCAATGTGCTATCCAAGCTGAGAGTTTGGTGACGTACGACTAAAAATCTATCACTTTTTTATTTTATTTAAATTGTTTTTTCACAAAAAAACATTTATTCCAACAATGTGCATAAGATATTTCCATTCAACCCTCCCCCAAACCCCCACCACACATCATATTTCAAATAAATAAACAAATACATAAATATATAAAACATAAATAAATCATAGAAAAATAACATAAAATGACGAATCAATAAAATATTATAAAATAAAAACAAATAAACAGAATAAGAATTTTTTCAAACAACGTTATATATATACACATGTATATACACAAACTTACATGTGTATGTATGTACACACACACACACACACACACACACACGCATACCTGTGCACCACATACACATCCATACATACATATACCAAACATCATTGACCAAATAATAATATCTTGTCAGTCATCATTACATATCAAAGTTTTGGTGTAAATGATAACAGATGTACGGACTCTGCCACAGCTTAAGGTTTAGTGAATTGTGAGATGGATATCAGTGAATGAAGAGGAGAAAGAGGAATGTTATGGTAGTTGATGTGAGGTGTAATATACTGTAGGTACTCTCATCTGTTACAGTGACATGCAGGATGTTGTAACTGGGACAAACCACAGGGCAGTAATTAATACCAGCTTTGCTTTTCTTCAGCTGCCAGTAGCTGTCAGATTGGAACTTTTGGTGACTTCTAAGGTGGTAAAATAAAATACTGTAAAACATTATTAAAAAATGAAAATATCAGAAACAAAAGCAGATGCTTTGGTTTTGCTAGATTTATTTTTCTTTAAAAGCTACTTTCTTCCTAACATTTATCTGTATACATTTATCTGTATATACTATATACAGATAAATGTTAGGAAGTACCGGTATATAGTATGTATTCAGTCTGCCTCTTAAACTGCCATATGGCCTGATCCAAACTCTCTGAGAAGGGGGCTTGTGGCCAGAAGGTTGTAGGTTCAATTCCCCAGACCTCCTGGGAAAATGTGGGCAGGGAAAGTGAATGAGTAACACTCTCCACTCCCTCAACAACAACTGTTGAGGTGCCCTTTAGCAAGACACTGAACCCCCAACTGCTCCAGTGGAGCTGCTCAGGGGCCACCAGTAAAAGACTGTGGTTGTACTGGTCAGCTCCCAGTGTGAATGTGAAGCAGAGTGTTGCTGGAAAAGATGATGGAGCTCATTGGACTTTTCCTGGATAAATGAAGGTACAAATAACTAGCAGTGGATGTGGCTACAGATCCACAACACCCATCTTCCTCAGGGCGTATCCTGTTTTTGCAGCCTGGCTGATCAGTTCGGTGTATCTATGCTCCCTGGACATTATCGAGGCATGACACTCTCTGGTTCGAACCTATCCCAGGATGCCTTGCCCTTCACAAAGAAAAGTGAACTCTCTCAGGACCCCCACTGGCTTCTCTGGGGTGAAGCATTACTACTTGAAAAATCAAATTCAGAACTAAAGACATGCAGGTCAGGTGAACTGTAAGTCTGGAAATTGCCCATAGGGGTGAGTGTGTTTGGATGTAGTATGTATATGATGTAATTTGTATATGATGTACATGATGTAGTATGTATGTCCTGTATGCGAAGCCCTTTGAGACATGCTTGTCTCCTCCACTGTACACCGACCACTGAGGAACATCTGTAGTGAACACCAACCACTGAGGAACATCTGTAGTGTACACCCAACCACTGAGGAACATCTGTAGTGAACACCAACCACTGAGGAACATCTGTAGTGAACACCAACCACTGAGGAACATCTGTAGTGTACACCAACCACTGAGGAACATCTGTAGTGAACACCAACCACTGAGGAACATCTGTAGTGTACACCAACCACTGAGGAACATCTGTAGTGAACACCAACCACTGATGAACATCTGTAGTGAACACCAACCACTGAGGAACATCTGTAGTGAACACAAACCACTGATGAACATCTGTAGTGTACACCAACCACTGAATATAGGTGTGCTGCACATAGCGGTTTATGACGACCGTCTTGTTTAGTTTTAGCACCAAGGTGTTGTCCAATGAGCTGCAG
>OMLI01072962.1:0-18418 GCA_900302605.1 Rondeletia loricata | reverse complement strand
TGGGTTTTTGAGCACCGATACTGATATATTTTTTGGATCACCCAATAACCAACATTTTGTGCTGATATTCCGTATCTTTGAATTTTTCATGCCAAAAAATTGCAAAGATTAAGTGTTTCCCCCCAAATACATTCTTGTCAGGGTGGAAAATACTCTGAAACAGCATTTAAACCATCATGGGACACTAAAACTCTCCACTGAAACCCAAGATAATGCCTTACTTGTGAGGAATCTGCTCAAAATGTCCAATCTCGAAATGTTAGAATCAATTCAGTGTACTATTGATCAATCATAATAAATAATAATAAATATGTAAACAAATAAACGGCATCATGCCCATCATATCACAGATGGACGACACTGACTGGTCGATATCCAGTTTTGAATAAAAGACCAATATCATCCCCCATATGTCGGCAAACCGATATACTGTGTCGTTCGCTCGTATCTCTACTCCCCCCCCAATTAAACCTTATCTCTCTGTCTTCCTCAGTAACAACACACTATGGAACTCTTTAGAGGAACCAAATATAATCAACACCAGTGAGTTCGAGGACCTCTTCGCCAAGACCACCACACAGACCAAGAGGAAACCGCTGTCAGAGGCCTATGAGAAGAAAGCCAAAGCCAGGAAGGTAACATGGACAATTAACTATATCATCATACTAGACACACATCAGCTTTTGGGAAATCTTCCTGTAGCTGATTACTAGACAATACTGTAGGTGCTAACAGTATAGAATGCAGTAAGAGTGCAATGTGTCCCTTGTTCACTAGAGGGGGTTGATGCCATTGAGTTTACAAGGCAACAAGGCAGTGGACAAAATATACTTGTGGTGTCAAGAGAGTATATAAATCCTTTTTATTTATAAAATGCCTTTATGTGGAGGGTAAAGAGATATAAACCTAGCTGTACACCCGGAGGGAGGCGTCAGCTCAAACACATCCAAATAAAGGCATTTTATATTTAACTCACAGCTATGCCTGGATCTGGATTTATCTGGATTTTCTTGACACTATACATGTAAGTATATTTTTCCACTGTCTTGTTTTCTATTCAATTCCTCCTATTCATTTCCTCCCAACCCATGAAGTTGGTTTGAAATCCTGATGCAGTGCAGTTCTTCACATAGACTTTATTTGTGTTTGCTACATTTGCATGTAGTAGAGACACAATTCCACTATATATATATATGATCTGAGAGAAACCCATGTTTTTGCTTTAGGAAGATTGGTCAAAAAATTTGTGTCAAACATGAGTAGATGCAGGACTCGTTTTCCCAGTAACCCGAGTTCCCATCCAGTCAGTTATTAAGATACATTAAGCCTTCTGTCCTGACAGCTCTGGTTACAAATGCACAAGCTGCTAATGCATTAAGGTAAGGCATAATATGACCAGTGTTTGCTCTGCTCCATCTCTTAACAATAGACTCTCCACTAATGACCCTTGCTAATGGTCAGCGGTTTTCAGGTAGTCATGGTAACTGTGTGTGTGTGTGTCAGATCATTAAGCTGCTGGACGGTAAGCGCTCCCAGGCCGTGGGCATCCTCATATCAAGCCTTCACCTGGAGATGAAAGACATACA
Organism: Rondeletia loricata; assembly: GCA_900302605.1. Taxonomy (NCBI): domain Eukaryota; kingdom Metazoa; phylum Chordata; class Actinopteri; order Beryciformes; family Rondeletiidae; genus Rondeletia; species Rondeletia loricata. The sequence goes on along the minus strand of OMLI01072962.1, from coordinate 16,832 downwards.
GCAAGGTTCGTTTTATAGATATATTTATATATGTATGTATATATAATGCGGGATTTACTTAAGGAGTTTTGTGACCTTTATTTTGAAAAAAGCTTTTCAGAACATTATTTTGTAGTTAATTGTTTAAGAACGCTTTACACATGTAAGCAAACCTCCTCCAGCCTCAGGACAAACTCATATTTGGCAGCCATATACTGGCAGCCAATCCCACAAATCAGTATGTAAACAAAGCCAGTGGTGGGGTAATAACATTTCACCAGGGAGCGACATGCTGCTATTACAGATTGGGCCTTCAATATCAGTAGCTGCAGAGCCACCTTGTTGTTGAATCCACCCTGACTCACACCTCTATTTATTTAACCAGGGTACGTTAGATTTTTCAGTTATGCCCTGCAACACATCCAAACCTACATTCACATCTGGGAGCTGCCTGGTGCAATCACGTATTTTAATGTTGACCAAACCTAATGGAGCAGTTGGCAGCTCCTTGCTTAAGAGCACATGATGGTATATTAGGGTTTGACCGATTCGGGTTTTTGAAGGTCGATACCTGGATTGAAGCTGCCGATAGATCATATTTTGTGCCGATATGCAATATCTTGAAATTTGACCATTTTCATGGCCAAGAAAATTCTAAAATATTACAAGTATTCAGCGTTTCCACCAGAATTCAGAAAAGCCTTGGAAACAGCATTAGACCATCACGACCACCTCCACTGAAACCCAGGATACAGTATGTAATCAATCAAACTGCATCATATCCATCATATCAGAGGTGGATGACACTGACTGGCCCATGTCCCATTTTAAATAAAAGCCCAGTATTTGGCCCAATATATTGGCAAACTAGCTACATTTCCCCAGCCAATGTTGGAATCTGAACTATAGCAGCCTTCCAGTCATAACACTGGCTCTTAACGTTCAGGTAACCACAGCTCCCTGAACTCTCGTTTAATATTACTCTAGCATCACCCTAAACTTACCCTCCTTACCCTGTATTTCACTTGTGACTAACCTTTGAATATGAGCTGTTGGTGAATTTGAAATAGGACTAAAGGCTAAAAGCACACCACAATGTCAGCAAGAGAGTTACAGAGAGGCGATCTGCATTGCTAATTCTCAGCTCCAGTCTGTGTAGCAAACAGCAGGCTGTGTTTCCCAGTAAAAGGAATGTGTTGGCTCGCTGTGTACATGTCAGCTGGCCATGTGGGCCCTCTGGGACTCTTCAGTTCCCAGTTTAGCCTCTTCACTTTTCCTTATATGTTCCTTCCAATAAATCAGATCCAGGATCATCACAGAGCCATGAAAGGACTCGTGTCCCTGTTAGCGAAGTTTCAGCAGTTCCCATTAAATGTGACTCTTGATGGCTTCACTTCTGTTTGTTTGTTTGTTCGTTTCCAAGACTACAATCTGACATGATCTTCAAACTGAGTGTAGTAATGCACGAGATCTGTTCTTCTTTAATTTTGTCTCCATCTGCTAAGCGCTCATTGCTGTGGTGTTTCTGCACTGCGCTTCCCAGAGATCACTTGTCAATCAAACGGTGTGTCCAGTACTGTGACGTCTTTCTCCTTGGATTCTCTGTTGATGAAGTTTGAGTTTCTGTAGGTGGCGCTCTTTTCTTTGGCGGCTCATGCTAACTAGCCAGTTCTTCTTCTATTTATTCAAAACAAACCGGAAATGTAAAACACATCAATTCCTGTGTGCCAGAGGATTTTATGAACTGGATATAGGTTGAATCACTAGGATCAATCTGCAATAGAGAATAGCAAAATGGACATTTATCGATATGAAAATGCTGTGGATTACTACTCAAGGCCTAATCTGTGCTTTGTTACGGTCCTTCCTCTAGCTGTGCTGACAGTGGACAACTCTTTGGTGGACCTGGAGACCATTGAAGCACTATATGAAAATGCACGTATCACAACACACTTTTGTTGTCTATTTGCACATGGTTCAATACATTTACAGTTGTAGAATTACGAACCCACCCTCGCTTATCAATATTTCTAATTGTCTGTGTGTCAGAGAGCTCAGCCAGAGGAGCTGGAGAGGATCAGGAAACACTACGAGACATCAGAGGAAGACCAAGTCAAACTGCTGGACAAACCTGAACAGTCAGTATCCACCCTGCATTATCTCACCTACTAACGGAAATATTTAGACAGCACGACTCTAATTCATTGTGTGTATGCTTATGTTTGTGTATGTGTGTGTGTGTACACTGAGTGGGCAAAATATTAGGATGACCTGCTGTGTTTAACCCGTGTTGGCAGAGACACGGATTGTGCAAAAGCAACTCGGCGACCCAGTGTTTGGCACGTGACCTTAATGTGTTTCCGTACTCTCACTGTATGTGTGGCTGTGCTCCAGGTTCCTGTATGAGCTGTCTCAGATCCCAGACTTTGCAGGCAGAGCTCACTGCATCATCTTCCAGTCAGCCTTCGTCGACGGCATCGCCGCCATCCAACGCAAGCTCCACATAGTCTCCTCCGTCTGCAAGGTAGGCAAGAGCTCCTGACAGCAATGCCATGGGGTGTTAATGCCCTGTGCACAGTGCTGCTCCTCTCTGGTGCTGGAATCAGACAGCAGGAAAGGCTTCAGACGTAATGTTTCTGTATAGCAGCAACGAGGACATTGGAGAAAATAACACGCGTTACCTCCAGGCTTTGTCCGGTCCTCTCCTTAATGGAATGGCTGAAACGTCGGAAGCACTACATCACATCTGATATGTTGCTTTCCACCTGGCATTAACAGTGATGATGTAGCTGGGTTACATTTACATCTGGCATTCAAATGTGTCTCCAGTATACACACTGCAATTGGGGATTTCTCTTTCACTTGCCAAACCACTGATTGCCGCAGATTCCCTTCCTTTCATACTATACGTCCTTGAAAATTGACAGCGAACACCTCGCCTCTCTTGTTCCCCGTCCACCATTATCCTGACAATCTATTTTGACAAGTATGTCATTATCCGAGCTGTCAGCCACCTGTTTGATTTATGTGCGCTTCCTGGTTTGGTTTTTACGTAGCTCCTATGTGTGGATAGGAGATACATTGCGTTCACACTGTTGTTAATGTGGCCAAATGCGTCTTTGACCACCTCTGGTTTGGATGATAGGATGTTCAGTGCATCTTGGGCGCATTTACCTGGATTTGATGTGTTTTGCTCGGTCCGATTACAATCCAATCATCCAGGACACATGTTAATGCAGCTGTAAAGGGGGTTAACGCTGTGTATCTGATTTTAACTATAGTGTTTCTGTTGTAGTAGTACCTTTTGTAGTCAGTATTTGCATTTAACTAGTTGGAATTTACACTTATAACACTGTGAAATGTTATCCCTGTTGAGGCTCTGCTGGAGCAGGCCAGTGTGAGGCAGGTGATGGGGCTGGTGCTGGCCCTGGGGAACCACATGAACGGAGGCAACAGGACCAGGGGCCAGGCCGATGGCTTTGGCCTGGAGATCCTACCTAAACTCAAGGATGTCAAGAGCAGGGTAAGGCCATGTAAACTACACAGCTGGCAGCCATCTGAGAGGTCCCCTTTCCCTGCATCGCTCACACATTAGTACTGCAAGTTTTTTCAGACGGTTTCTCTTAGGGGTAAAGCAAAAGTGCAGCACACAAGCTTGTAAGAAGTGGTACTTGTTACTCATTGGCTAACAGTAGAAAACTGCTAACTGTGTGAGGGTGTGGTAGGGCAATACTGAGCAGCTGCACATAGGCAACCTATCTTGGGTAAATAAAAGCTCAATAAAGACTGAGGCAGTGGTAGAGAAGCAGGCTGGCTGGTTTGAATCCCCAGACCTGCTGGGAAAATAACACTCTCCCCTCCCTCCACCATTACCACCAACGTGCCCATGAGCAAGGCATTTAACCCCCAATTGCAGCCAAGTGGCCAAGAACAGAAGACTGTGGTTGTACTGGGTATCTCCCACGTGCCAATGTGTGGAATTGTATGAACGGGAAGCAAGGGGTTGCTGGAAAAGGGCATGTATGCTCAACAGACCCCTGGATAAATAAAGGTAAATAAAAAAATAAAAAATGATGGTCTGTGCAGACTTTGGTCCACACACATGGCTTGAGAGTATGATAGGGAAGGGAAGATTAAAATTGCTCTTTTTGGCCACTTCACAAAAAGCAACTGGATTAAATTTTCCCTCTTATATACACATTTACACAAGGCTTTGTCAGATTCACTCCTTAGACAAGACATACATTAAGTGATGTAACAGTGTGCTATTTGCCTTGGTCTTAGGTCTAAGACTAAGGTGAGTTCAAGTGTTTGTTTTTGTGTGTGTTTTCACTGATGCTGTTTTGACGCGTCCCCTCCATTTCCTCTCAGGACAATCGTATCAGTCTGGTGGACTATGTGGTGTCATACTACTTGTGCAATGTGGACGAGGTAAAAAACAAAACATTCTTCTGTTATAGACATCTTGTGTTATCAGGAGTTACTGTTTGCTTTAATATACACTAGGGCTGTCACGATATCAAATTTTCACAATACGATTAGCATGGCAAAAAATATCACGATAACGATATTATCGCGATATCTATAGCAATCATTAAAAAAATAATGCGATCACTTAAAATGCATCTTTTACTTTATTTTGCTCCAATGTTTGTTTGTTTTCTCTTTAAAAACTGAAAACAACTGATTACAATGAATTTTTCATGGCAGTCAACAAATAAGATTAATCAGATTATCAACTGAAACAGTCACATGAAGTTAAATAATATCGTGGCTGGATTATTTACATGATATTAGTATTTTCAGCTTTTAAATATCACGAGTATCGCAAAACCGGTATATCGTGACACCCCTAATATACACACATATATTATTTTGAAGGAGTGTTTTTTCCCTCTCTAATCTCCGTCAAGAATGAATGGTTGGTATTTATCAAGCGTCACAGAGGAGAAGTGATGGAGCTTTATTCATAAGAAGGCCTTGTGATCAAATGTGATGTAGGAAGTATGCGTAGGTAGAAATCTATGTCAACTGTTTTATTAACAAACCCCTAAACTGAACATGGAAAAAGTTCCCAGCTCTATGCCAGCCCCTGACTTTGACGTGCAGTGTACCTGAAAGACATTTAAGACATATTACATTTTGATTGGTTGTGACCCAAAGTCGGTAGCGAGCCTATTTCTGGTGCTCCCCCACGCACTAAAAGTACTAGCAAGTTTCCCAAAGTCCCAAGGTGACACTAAACTCCTCACTTTCCCCGGCCAGATAAGTTAAAGAACTCCTGGTTAAACGGATATGGCATTTTGTTTTGTCTTTTAATTGGATTCCACCAGAACTCTGGCACAGACAAGAGTACGTTCCCGCTTCCTGAACCTCAAGACGTCTTCCTGGCCGCGCAGGTCAGGTTTGATGACCTCAACAGAGACCTGAGACAGCTTGGACGAGATCTGACCGGTATGAGTCACTGATAACATGAACGCTCTTAGGACTTGAAAATTCTCTAGTAATGAATAGTAATGAATACCAATATTAGTTGGTTACACACATTCCCCACACATTTCCCCAAAACATGATATCCACTTTGAGCAGACAAGACAGCGTGCTTTAGCATCCATGTGACTGGGTGACCGGAATAGGCTTGCCTTGTGGTCATTTTGTTGTGTGTTTTTGTTTGAAAACCCCAGCCAGCCCATGTAACTCTATCGCTGTGATTTTGCGTTGCTCTCGAGAGTTCCCGCAGACCAAACCTCGGCCCAGTCTGGCATCGTTTTTCCTCAGCCCCCCGCTCACCACCCTGGTTTCCCATCCCTGGCCCCAGCCATTGAGTAACTGTTTACACTTAGGGCTAAAGGCCTGCTTCTTTGACCAAACCCGAGTCGGCTAAAGCCCAGAACAAAAGATTTCCTCTCCTCCTCCTTATCCTCCTCGCCTGTTCTCTTCTCTCCCTAAGTGTGCCCATATGACGCCATTCAGCATGCCAGCCAGTTTAACCAGACATCAGTCATGTTGGGGACAATGTGTGTGGCTTGCTTTCTCCTTCTGTGTGTACTTGTGTATGTGTGCGTTTGTGTGTGCGTGTGCATTGTTGTATGCATGTTCCCGTGTGTTTTCGCATGCATTTCATTGCATGTGTGTTTATTTGTGTGTGTGTGTGTCGTGTGTGTGTGTGTACAGAGACTAGTAGGAGTCTCTCTGCTGATACTGGCCTGGCGCCTTTCAGATCCAACGTCTAATCCTGCCCATCAGATCTCCCATCGTTGTGCCTTTGTGCCCCTGTCGCCAGCGCAGAGAGACCATAGCTTCCCTCTTATGTAATCTCCAGACCTCTAGTATCTCTGTTCGGGCCCTCTGCAGAGATGCACGGATGCTTAACCTGCTCGGCTGTATCACCTGGGGCTCAGTGTGGCCCTCAGATGTGTGCCGCAGATAGCTTTCTTTACCTCTCAACGCGGCTTTGTCTTATCGGCCCGTCTACCCAAACCACCGTGCAATCTTGGACGGCCCGTCGCAGGTTTCTTTTGTTCTGCCTGTTTGAACCGCCCTCATGCCTGGTTTGAAGCTCTGCTTTTGTCGCTGTTCACTCTCCCCGTGCTCTGCATTAGGTTAGTCTTTCGGTTATTGCTGCATCGGGGGGTTGGGGGAGGGGGTTAATTTCTCGGAGGTGATCCAGGTTGACTCTTGGCCTTGAGGAAAAAGAGATCCATGGCACTCCCAATGGTTTAAAGCCTTTATTCTATTTGGCTGGTCATTATGAAAAGTTTAAAACTGTGATCAACGCGTTTGGGCCCTATGGCCTTCATCAGGGTAGGGAAGACTCTTGGCCTTATTTCTAGTATTTCCAGTACTTTTGCTCTTTAAAAATGGCATTAATTTATCTCCACGATGATATATGGACTAATTATGCCACAATTAGCCTGTTTTTTAGATGAGTAATGAGGCTAGGCGAAATCATTTCATTGTTTTTACATTTTTCAAGCAATTTTCCAGTAGTGGTTGTGTTTATACTGTTTCCATGTGAAATACAGGTTGCCAAGTTGTAGTCCTCCCCTAAAAGAACTTCCACTCACTTTAATATAGGCTGTGCTTGATGCGTCAGATCCATATTTTCTAGATAGATTCATGTCAGTGAGGAAATCTCATTGTGGCAGTGCTGTGATGGCGCTGAAGTGGAGATTTACGAGGTGAGCAATCCAAGAACATCCTCATCAAAACCTCCAAACCCCTGCTATTAAGCAGTCATTCACACCTCACTATGAAACCAAATCACTGCCGCTGTGCAGTACAGGAGAATTTCAGTCTCGGTCTCAAAGCACCCGTCTCCTCATCAGTCGACCCTGTTTATGTGAAAGTCTGTGACCCTCTTCAGTCTGAAAAAAGCAAACTCTCGCCGGGCACAAAAGGCAGACAAAAGAACGGCCCGAGATACCCGCCTCCAAAGTTTACACAAATCCCCAGTGAAAACAGTATTCTTTTGTAATCTTATCTGGGAGATGTTGATCGAGCGTAGGGGTGGGGGCTATTATGACTGGCTCAGGAGACTGGCTCCTGTGATCCACTGATTGGACGGAGGGACCAAATAGAGCAACTTGGAGCCACAGACAGGGAGAGGAAGGGAGAGAGAGAGAGTCTGCAGTCGCCATCTCCAGGTGAATCTAAATAAGTGATATCTAAAGGGGAAACCGTACTGAGATAACCTCCTACTTTGGCACAGGTGGAGCTAGTCCATCCCAACACTCTCTCTGCTTTGAGGGTGCTGCCTTCTTGCTCTCTCTCTCTCTCTTTCTCTGTCTTTCTTTCTATCTCTCTCTCTCTCTTTCCCTCCCTCTTAGCTAAGGGTCTAAGCTCGACAAGGCAAGACTTTTCTTATTTGGCTAAATCACAAAGCGGGGCTGCAACAGAGAAGAGAAGATGCAACCATGTTCAGCCATGGTGGCTATCGCTGCTCATACTCACTACCCAGTTCTTCTTCTGTTTATTCCAAACAAACCGGAAACGTAAAACACATCACTTCCTGTGCACCAGAGGATTTTTCCCAGGAAAGACCTACCAGACACCGGGTGTTCAGAACAGCAAATGTTAAAGCTTTCATGAACTGGCTATAGATTGAATCACTATTGTGTTATATCAGCGATACAGAGCAGTAAAATCGACATTTATTTATATGAAAAGGTTGCAGATGATTACTTCAAACTGTCAATGTGAAATGTATTAACCACTGAACAGGTTGTATGTTCTCTGTTGTGTGAATTTCCCTTGGAGAAACATTAAATGTCATATAAAATACATTACAAAACAACACCAAATTTTGGTGTTGTTTTGTAATGTATTTTATATGACATCCCTTTTCTTCGTAAGCGACACTTCATCTTTTCTATAAGAAATAAGGAAGATAAGATTACGTATCATTTCTTCTCCGTTTCTGTCCCCCAGTGTGTGAGAAAGGCATACGGAGGGTTTGCTCCGACTCTCCTGAGGAACACCTCCAGCCTTTTAAGGACAAGATGGAGGCTTTCGTCCTCAGTGGTGAGTAGCCACAGTCATACACTGTACAGGGACAAACGCATTCAAACTTGGACACACCTCACTCTTAAAAAGGATGTGTCACTTTCAGCATATCTGAGTGCCTAATTTGGGAGAGCACAAATGTGTATTACTTTTCAACACAAGATCTGTTAATAACGATTATGTTGTTATTGACGTGTATCTGTTGAAAAGTAAAATAAGTGTATGTGCTCCCAGACTAGACACACAGATATGTTTTGTTCAAGACACACAGATATGTTGAGGTTCAGGGTGACTACAGGTTTCTGCAAATTAAATTCAAGACTTTTTAACTCCTTTTTAATGCCAATTTAAATACAATTTAAGACCAGTTTCACCCTAAAAAATATGCCTGAGGGGCAAAAAATAACAGAATTTACTAATGTGCAACCAGGGAGATTTCCCTCTAGAAACTTAATGCACAGAGAAAAAGTTAAAAGTTTTAGACCTCTGAAACAATATTTAACCATATTGAAGACTTTTCAAGGCCTTGAATTCAGATAATTCAGTTTAAAACATTAACTTTTTAAGGACGCGCAGACACCCTGTTATTCATATATGTTTGCGTGTCAAGGTGTAAGCTGAGTTGCTGCACAATGCCACTATGTAGCTATGTGCTCTACTGTGCCACTAGCATCCAGTGAGCACGAACATGTAATGCGGTCAGCCTTCTCTCAGGAGCCTGTCCATTCCCCTTCCCTTTCTCTCTCCAAACACACTCCCTCCAAATGATTCCATTGTCTCTTAGCGTTCAGATAAAGGTCGGCTACATCCTGGTACTGTGGTGAATATCTGTATCCCTGTTCCTTTTTGGTGGAGAGTTTGGTATCTGTGTGTGTGTGTGAGGGAGATAGCCGGGGGATGGGATGGGTTCAGAGCCGAGGCTAGACACTCAGATAGGGATCAGACCGATTTGGCAATGACTGAGAGACTCCTGCCTGAGACAGACAGACAGGCACTGAGACTCTCTCTGCCTTCTCAGAGACTCTCCTCTGCACGGCAAAACATATTCATCCTACCAAGTCAATTTTGTATTCAGTCTTAAAGCTGCAAGATTTTTATGTAAAAAAAAAGACACCTGTCTTATCAGCCTAAATCACAAAGTGGGGCTGCAGCAGAGAAGAGTCACATCCCCACTAACTGAGACACCATAGATGGATACTATTTGCCCAAATGCATTTCTGGTGTCAAGTATGGACACAATTTAAGAGCAAAATACAAACTGTCCGCTAATCAGCAGTGAGCAGCGCTCCGTCCAGAGAGAGCTGGACTCACCAACGCTAGATGTTTCACCTCTCTCGTCCCTTCGGTATCCTTTGGCATAAAGCATCACAGACACGGTTTCTTGAGATGAGTGTCACAATCATGATGAGGCAAATAATCAAGTCAAATCATCTCACTGAGCTGGCAGGTTTTTTCACTTGTTTTAAGAAAAATCTGATTTTAAGATGGAATACTACTGAGATTAAATGATTTGCTAAGATGGACATTTTCCTGGGACTGAAATAGAATCCCACACCATTACAGACGGGCAGAGACAGGGAGTAGTGTGCCTCTTATTTTGTGATAATGGCAAAGCAATTTGAAAGTGGCAGCAAGAATGGCCCCATTGTTGAATAACCGAGCGTGTAATTGCTGTTTTGAAGAAGCCAAATGGTCGTCTGGCTCCATTTGACAGGGTCATCATCATACAGGAGGCTCTTAGTGTGTTCCTATGAGTATTTATATCAACAGACTGTCCGTAGGAAAAAGAGGATTAGGATTATTTAAACAAAATTTCAATCTCTGTATTTTTTGGGGGGAGTCCAGATACTACTGACCTCCTACTACTCCTTGTCTGTTTCTTTGCAGCACGGAAAGAACACGCCGAAACTTCATATCAGTTGATGACTGTACAAAAAAGGTTGGAGAATAAAACCATGCTGTCCTTTGTACGCCTCGTCATGTTCAATATATCTGATGTTTAACAAGTTTCATGTCAACCCAAACTGTCACAACATTTTCAGTGTTGGTGCAAACCGTCGTATCAGCATCTGTTCAATGTCAAATTGTTTGCTGGGTGATTTGAGACACGATCAGTAAATGTCCTTCAAAGTTGTGATGCGCTGCTGTCCCGACTGTCATGACGGACAAACCATAGGGTCTGGTTCTAGATTGGAGAGGCTATGAAATCATATCTCCATCCTGGTGTCTATGTTTTTACTCCTCTCTTTTCTGATCCTTCCTGCTGCACAGTTTTCAGGACCTGGTGCTGTACTTTGGTCTGAGGCCCAAGACCGGAGAGAAGGAGGTGGACACGGGTCACTTCTTCATGCTCTGGTTTGAGTTCTGCACCGACTTCAAGAGCAGGTGGAAGAGGGAGAACAAGAACATCTCTAAAGAGAGGTATCTGACAGCTGTGTGTGCGTGTGCGTGTGCGTGTGTGTGTGTGTGTGTGTGTGTGTGCGTGTGTGTGTCAGCGAACCATAGTTTATTACAGAAGTGAGCTCAATTCATTTTCAATTCATTAAATTCAGGAAGTGGGTTTTCGATATAGAAAAACTTTGGCATAAGTGAATGAACGCTCTGTCATTTCTATTTCCATTTCGATTCGATTGAACTGAACTTGAATTGACCCCGTCCTTGTTTTATTCACATGTTTCTGTAGCTTCTATAGGTGGTGAGTCCTATAGGCCCAAAACATATCTGTCAAAATCACAGCTTAACTCTACCTGCACATGGAGGAATGGTCTGGCTGATACATTGATTGAAGTTGTAAAGGGGTTTCTAAGTTTTAACATACTAACCAAGTGAGCCTTATCTTGACTTTACTACCTGTTCTCTTCAACTATCATGTTTTGCTCTTGCTTTGTAGATTGAAAGAGGCGCAGCTGACAGTGAAGAGGATCACAGCAGAGAAGAAGGTGGAGACCAGACAGATCAACCCTAACAGCCTGGTAAGACCAGATCCAATACATCAGAGTTGACTGACTCAGTGTACATCAGGTTAAAAACACTAAACAGCAGACATTTGCCATACAATACCATGAACACCCACTATGTATCTACAGTTAGATACGCTCACATGCAGAAGTCCAGAGTAAAATATGAAAATTAGAAAACTCGATGTAATATTGTAGTCTCCATTTATAAGTCCACTCAGACACCTATGCTTTACTCCCAACAGAAAGAGAGGCTGCGCCAGAAAGAAGCCAACATGTCTGCCACTTCAGAGGCTCAGGAGGTGTGAAACAAAACAGAGGAAGAAGTGAAGTGAGAGAAGAGGTTTCTGTTTTTCGTCTCTGACTCAGACTGGATGTGGGCCATGATGCCAAGCCAACCTGTCCCTGCTGGACACATGAACCTTCTTCATCTGTCAGTTACCTTGACTTGTCAGTGGAGGGATCTCCTTCATTGGCTAACTGACAGTTCGCTTTATGTTCCATGCTTTATCGTTACAAAAATGTATTTTGATCTTAAAGACTCTAAGGCTGTTTTGTATGGATCTAGACTTCAGTGATAACTTCAGCTGCACATAGATTATATTGCACTTGAAAAAAAAATTTTTGACTTCATCCTGAAATGTTTAGTCTCCTCTTCTCTTAGAATATTTTTTCCACCAATTAAATCGCTGATCAGACATAAAATGACTTTAAAACTTTGTTTATTCACCAGCAATTTTACAGTACACATTACACAAATTATACACTGTCATAAAATGAAGTGACATCTAACAGTGCAGGTTGTAAAAAACAAACAATTCTCTATATATCAGGAAAGCCTTCAGCTTACATCCCACACAGTGGAAACAAATACAACTATCTTAGTCCTTTGAAAAGATTTCCTCATACATTTTCTTACATTGTAGGCTTTTTGTTGTACAATCCTTGCACATCCATAGGCCTACATCATTAGTTCTGCAGTCAGATGTCTGCAACAAGTATAACATGGTCAGCAATAGCTTTCGGAATAGTTACACACAAGCTTACCCCAATGCTAAACCGGTCATATGGGTTAGCATTAGGTTTGGTCCACCTCGGTACCTTTCTCTGTGCACATATACATGCTGTCATGGTCCTTTAGGGGCTCAGTCAACTCAACTAGGGCAAGAAAGGCCCTGCATTTAATATCATTTGCCACCAAAACTCCCAAGCCTGTTAATATAAATATGCTTTTATTCTGGGGACAAAGTGGAGCGATGACTGATGACTGGCAAGATATTATTTGGTCAATGTGGTATTTCACCAAATCATCATCTAGAGGGAACATTGGTCCTGAATGCTCCCTGATGGATTTTTTTAGATTTAATTTGTGGCAATTTGCTTGATCTTTGTTCTCCATTATAATGATGATAACAACTACAAGATCAAATTTGGCGAGGTGTTTTTTTGCATAACTCCACTTTCCTCTCCCAAGAGGGAAAACAAATACATGACATTAGTCGTATACATCTAATCCAGGTCTATTGTTGTGCAGCGGCACTGCTTGACGCGCTGGACCCGTTTCTTCCTCGTGCTCGGCGTCTGGCCCGGACAGATGAGGGTGTACGTGACGGTGGTGAAGCTTTTGGGTCTGCAGGTGGAGCAGGACTGAAACACGCTGTCCTCTCGGTAAACGTGCCGCGGGATGTAGAAGGAGTTGCACTGGCCGTAGCAGAACCGGTTGATGATGGTGCGGCTCAGGCAGCCCTCCTCGTAGATGGTCTGCTTGAGCGGCTGCGCCTTGCACCAGTCCAGCTTCAGGTAGCGGCGCTCCGTCACGTGCAGGGCTTCCTGGCTGGACTCGAGCACCTCGTCGGCGGTCGTCACGGGCCCCATCCCGCGGGACATCACTCCACTGATGGGGGTCTGTTGTTGCGACCTCTCCGACTCGTTGGGGTTGTATTTGTACGGGTGCGGGAAAGCGCCTTGAAATGTCGCGGCTCCTGCGCTTCTCAGCGCACTGAGCAGCAGCCCCAACACTACTGCAGAGGTCAGCACTGACGGTGTCTTCATCCTTTAGGCTGAAGGGGGGAAAGCAGTACGGAAGTCAGTCATCATGGATGAACGGGTGGAGAGCGTTTTACGCACGGCTGTTACCCGCGTATTACGCATCACCCCTTCTTTCTAATATACTGTTTACATGGTATCTTGTGAATTCAACGTAACCAAATGAGCAGTAATAGACTAAATGGACTTACCTGTTAATTATGCAAACTCCGCACAAGAAAATCTGATCCACAGAGACAATTGACTGCACTACCGAGTTGGTTGGAGTATTAAGAAAACGTCCAGAGGTCCGACTTTCTCCACAGTGGCTTCATGAATGACAGTGAGGGCTTTTCTAAACTGTCTTGTGTTTCAATGCTTCTGCGGAACACGCCCCCAATCCCTGATCCCGATCCTCACTTTATCTGTCTGATATAAATATAAATATATATATATACACATACCAACTCCAAACGTTGTCAATGCAGGTAAATCGTTTATTTGACTTTACAGAAAATAAAAGCAGAACACAACCATTTTAGCAAGGTGAAGTGACCAAAGGCAGTTTTCAATACTGCCCATACAGATTCGTCTTAATGCAGTAGCCTATGTAGTGAATTAGATGCTAATCAGAATAAGTGTGTTAAGCTCCATGTGTCATGCTACAGCAAAGTTTACAACCACTGAATAAGCTGGATTTTTTTGGGCACAGAAGCCAACCCTCTACTTAACAAAAGCAAAGCCACTAAGGATAAGATTTGCCTTTGAATCCTGCTACAAGACACAGGTAGAGTATTTGAATTGGTCATATCAGAACATACAAACATACAGTCTCTGTACACCGATAAATAAGTAAGCCGTTTCTGATTTAACGTTCTTCCCAAGCAGTAGGCCTATACAACTGATTATGATACAGTTTTAGATATACTCTGATATTAAAGTGAACATTGTAGGAACGGGAGTTTAGGGTGTGGATTTGCTGGTGCCAGAGGTGGTCGGTGCCTCTTCCTCCTCTTCCTCAGGGTAGTGGGGAACAGATTTCTTGGCAACCACATTGTCCAACCTCTGGCCCATTAGGTAGGGGTTGACACTCTGCAGACAGACAGACAAAAATATACATGTGTGCATAAAACACTCTACTTCTAACCATATCCTGAAATGCTGATAATGTAAAATAAAATAAGCCAAGGTGAGTGAAGTTTTATCCAAAAAGTCCAAGGTGAGGTAATTGGCTCGGTCAGAATATGCTTTCACATTCAAAGCAGTGAGTTTAAGAGTACATTAGTTCCTTCAGGGGGAAATCTCAATGGTGGTGATGCGGTTTCTCAGACACAAGCCCACAAAGGAAAAGGAAAAAAGACAACCAAGAAACACTATACCCTTTTTCTTCTTTTCGGTCCTCCCTTCAGTTTTTGGTACAAAAGCTCCTTGTTCTGAAAGGAAATGTGGGGGGAAAAAACACACACACAAAAAAAACAGTTGAGACACAAAATCATGTTTCCATTGTTTTACAGCCAGTCCCTTTGTTCTAAGATTACAGTCAACAAATTGCCTGAATGCCTTTCCAGGGAATAAAAACAGTCATTCTTAAAGGGTGACTTCTTCAGGCCAGACCTACCAAGACACAACATGCCTCAAATTGGAGGATGCACCCACGCAAATTACAAACTACTAAAATCCTGTCCTCATTAACTAAGCAGTCACTAGCTTCGTCTGTAAGATCCACATTCACACATTAATGCGCATGGTATTGAACGGCCAGAGGAAGCCCGTCCTAACTTCTCACCCTGAGAGAGTCATGGCTGCTGTGACCTTTCAAATGTCAAAGAAAGAAATGATAGATTGTGCCAAATCATATTATTAATTAATAATAATACTGAGATTATTTCATGACTGCTTGATGAAATAAATAAAAAAATGAACTGGAACTTCGGACCAAGAGGAGTCAAGCCAAACCCACATTGACCAAACTTCACGGTAGTAAAGGTGGCCTCTTTACGGCCCGGAGTGTGTTTTCTCTCTGTACTCACCCACTTTGTGTGTGTTTTCTCTCTGTCCTCACCCACTTTGTGTGTGTTTTCTCTCTGTGCTCACCCACTTAGTGTGTGTTTTCTCTCTGTACTCACCCACTTTGCCAGGGCTGGGTAGTCGTGCTCTGGGTCAAACAGATGCTGGTGTTTCTGGAACTCTCTGCTGAACTCCGCTGTGTCCGGGGCGTTTTCCAAACACCCGTCTGCCGCTGTAAATGTGATGAGACACAGACGGCCGTATGAGAAAAAGAAGAACTCATCACGTTTACTGTTCCGTTCACGTGTCGTCTGTGTCCTGGAAAAGGACCGCTTTTAAGCAATTGTTAATGTACCCATTGACACCCGCACGTTGTTTAGCTGTCACTCAAAACTACAAGATAATACAAGGGAAACTCCAGATCTGGCTCTGACAGCATCACCAGTAACATCTGCCATGATATCACTGAATTTGTGTCAGTGTGTGTGGAAACAGTTGAGGAGGGTACACCTTAACCCCACCAGTTCAATGGTGATTAGTTTAAATATGTTCAGAATAAGAGGTGGAGGTCTAAAGCACAGTGTTGTACCTGTCTTCCCCAGGGGACATGGGTTCGGAGGGTCCGGGTAGCCGTGGTCCTCGCTGAAGTCTTTGGGGACGTTGTCGCCCGTCAGCTCGGCCACAATGTTAGGGATGTTCCCGTAGGGTCCCAGGTGCTGCAGCCCCTCATGAGCACCACCTTGTGGAGAAAAACAAGCACTTTCAAGGACTTCAATGACCCCAAGAGCCAGCATTGCCACCTACACAAAGCATAATGCCTAAAAACATCAAGGCTGTGTAGGCTAATACACAGGCACAAATGAGCTATTGACGGACAATATTGTTAACCCTTATGACCCACAGTATTTTCCATGACTCACTTGTTCCTTCAAGGCCATTATGTTTTCAACTGTTGACTCAGTGAAAGGCAATGAAACCCTTACACTAAAGCACATTTACAGCATTTTTTACTGCATTTGAACAGATCAGAATAAATGAACTCTACAGAACGAATCTACTCTTTGCATTAGGAACACTGCCAATCGCCTTTTGCCACAATCCACATCCCTTTGACGATTCAATGTATTTAAATATTTTAAAGGTGAAGTCAAGTACTTATTGTAAGTCGCTTTGGACAAAAGCGTCTGCTAAATGCCATAATGTAATGTAATGTAATAAGGGATCTCAGCTTTCACCTGGATTCACCTGGTTTGTCTGCTTCATGGAAAGAGCACGTAGGCCTATTCCTAATATTTAGTCCACTTCCTTTATAAATGCACATATCACTCACCCTGTATACTCTGAGGCCCGACTATGTTG
>OMLI01072957.1:3612-27299 GCA_900302605.1 Rondeletia loricata | reverse complement strand
TCAGGAGATCAACTTGAGTAAAGGTACCGTTGCCCTTTCAGTGTTGGACATTGGTGTGATCATTGGTCCTCTACAGGTTCAGAATAGGATCAATATTTAATGCACTTACAGTTGATTGAAGCCGGTTATGGGAAAGGAGACGTTCAGGTGATTATTTAACTTGGAGCTGCAACTTTGGAAATGAGGAAATTGTATATTGCTGGAGAAGTTAACTTGAGGCTCACTGTAGTGGAAAATGCCAGTTTCAGATTGTTGTAGAGGAGCCACCTGGTTTTTGGTAGGAGACCATTATACTGTAAACCTTTAGATTGAGTTGAACTTAAGGCTGGTTCTTGGGTGAAGGGTAGACGTTTCATGCTTCAAGTAAAGGTGGGATGTAGGCTGGTTCTTCTTGAGACGATTAGCTTAAATTGCAAGGGCTAATGGAGCTGTAGGCTGGTACTTTAAAAGGTGAAAGCCATATAAGACTGCAGCTGAAGTGAATGTATAGGCTGGTGCTTTAAGCAGAGAAGGCCAGTTTTAGACTGCAAGTGGAGTAGCCCTCATCACTGACCGAGCTCTGCCGGCTGCTGTGGTCATCCAGGTCACTACCACCACCGGTGCTTACACTGTCCATTTCTCCATGGGAGAACTCAGTGCTTTCCACATCCACCTCAATCTCCTCTGTTCAAACACAAAGACAAAAACAAAACACCACTGAGTGGAGATCTTATAAAAACACTTCAAACACATACTATAGCCATAGTGTGACGTTATGGAGCCATATTGTAGTAGCACTAAGACTTAGACTTAGACATTAGAGGCACTGAGACTTATGGAAATAGAACAAACATGATTATTGCCACCAGTGAGCTGAGTTTGCCCTTGGATCAATGATAAAGGCCCTGATTCTGAAACTAACCTCTGTCAGACTCTGAGCGATCAGAGTCCACCCGGGAGCCCAGGCTGTCCATGCGGACCCTCTCCCTTTCCCCAGGTGTCAGCAGGTGGGCTAGCTGCCTCTGCAGGTGCCTCTGCTCCCTCTCTAGGTTCTCCAGCTGGTGCTGACTCCTCCGGTCCATCTCTTCAAGTTTCTGTAAAGAGACATGCATAAGAGTTATTACCTTATTGTTATGTAGAAAATTAGAGATAATCAGTGTGTAGTTCCAATGTGTCACACTTGGTGATTATATGAAGTATTTTGCACAAAAGTACACAACCCTCCATTAAGAAAACTCCTCTCATGATATTGAGCTTCTTATTATCACCTGATTAGAGCATAGAGAAATTGTATGCAGTGGGGTGATGTGAACATGTAGTTGCTGCTGGCGTCATGTGTGACACCCCCTGTGCCCTCTAATTAATCATTAAACTAATGAGGACAGCAAGTTGCTGGTTGGATCCTAGAGAAACAGCTGATACCTCTGATACCTTCTCTCAGCAGTAGAATAGATGCAACTGGAAGATGACAGGATGGATGAGGTATGGTAATTGGATTAAGGCTTTTGCTATACATACATGAGCGAATAGGAGGCTCAGCCCATCCCGCATTTGGCACAAACAATCATTGGTTTACTCATAGCTCTCTTCCCAAAACTACATTGAAACTTCCCCACTTTGGTCACCAATTATATATATATCAGCTTGCATAGCATCTTTATATGTGTGACACCCCAGCTTAGTGTACACACCTTTCCGATGACAAGGCAAGAACTTTCTCAAGACCAGTAATTTAGTCTGAACTGCCCATGTCGGGCACAACTTGAGCTGTCTTGTAGCCTGAGCTAAGCTCAAGCAGACTGCCAAAACAAACAAGGATGTAAGTGTCGCCTCTGCCTCGATGGATCCCCTTGCCACAGTTACACCAACATCATGTGAGTTGGCTTCAATGGCTGACTCTAAGCAGGCTGCCAAAGCAGACAAGGAAGGTAGAACAAACATTCCCACCTTTTTTCGTCTGTGTCCTGTTGTCACCACATCTGTGACAAATTAGGATTCCACATTTCCAACATCAATTTGAAGTGTTTCCAGAGATTGTAGAATGTAAGATGTCTGCCACAGTATTCCAGGAAGCTATTGCTCAACTTCTTAGCTCTGCTCCTGTGAATCGTTTTGCCACCACAAATCTGACCACGAAGGAGGATTCCATGCTTTCGAAAGCTTATGAGCTCGCCTCTGAGTTGACCACAAAGCAAACCAAGACTCCATTGGTAAATTTACCAACTGTGGGATCTCTGCTGGGACCTGTTGCCATCTCAACTGTGGAAGTGAACAAGGTTTCCTAAGGTACACTGTGCAACTTGGCCTCAGAGGTTGCTATCAGGCTTGCTGTCACAGCAGAATGGGATCAGACCATGCCACAACATGTCACCTCTGTACATTTGGATCCTCTTCTCACTATTTTGACCACCACAGCTAAACTTTGTGAATGGGCCTCAGAGGCTGCTAACAAGCAGGCTTCCTTCACACATTCCATGTCGATGTGACTTTAACACTCCAACACATATATTTGCAAAGTAAACAGAGAAAAATAAATTAGCATAATATATAGAACAATGGAATGATATTAATTTTGACAACACTAAACGGAAACTAGAGAAGGTGTAAGAAGGGAACCAAGAAGGAGAAAATAATATTACACATTTTTCTTCTTTTATCTTTCCATTGTACCTGGAACTAAGCCAAAAAGGGCTAAGAAGAGGCAAGTAATCCAGACCTTTCTCCTCTGACTTTGAGGAGGAGGAGCCTTGAGTCCACTGAGATCCCATTCTCAAACAAATAAAACTATCAGCAATAGCATATACAACTATAAATTCCATTCCTAGTGTTTATACAGTGTCAGCTACGATTACAAAACAAGTAGGAGTCGTATCATATGTCTTTAGGATCACTTTTCATCAGGCAACAAGGATTGAACTGAGATCCCAGTGCACCTAGGAATGTATAGAATTAAAAGGTTAAAATGGATTTCATGATATTGAGCTTAAGTATTTCCTATGTAGAAAGTGGACCTGCACTATGATTATCCCTGATGCCAACTGTTTGTTCTTCTGTGAGCTGATATGTGGACAGTACAGTACAGTAGCTTGTACCTCAAGGGGAAACCATGAGACTGGACCTCAAAGAGTGAGGATAGTAGGATAGTAGCTAGGATAGTAAAACACAATTTTGCTGTGAAAACAGGGTTAGTCAATTGACAATTAAGGCTTGTGCTTTGAAAATGCATCATTCTGCCATGTCCATAGAAATACAATTGATAAAAAGGACCCTTCCTAATGTATAATTGTCATACAATACTAGATATTTATATGGGCTGAGCTATAGCCACACATTTCCTTTTGCTTTGTGACTATTTTGATTTTAAACTCAACTATGCACAAATAACTAAGGGTTTATAATCAGCTATCACATCAGCATAGTGACTGAATGGTTATGCTGCTTAAGACACTGATATAATCAAATAGAAAGGAGGAAGATTTGCACCATAGACGTTTCGGAGCGTCTTTTGAGCTGCTAAGCGTTAACACTTCAATACAAGTCATGTTATAAGGTTATATTGCCAAAAGTTGTGCCTTAAAGTTATTACATGTAAATAACTATAATGCTACTTTCCCACACTGGTATTAATGTGTGCAGTCAGGAAAAGGAAGGAGAAGGAAGAGTAATTAATCAGATCAATTAGATTAAGTTGTGTTTACACGCTGATGCTTCTTCTTCCATTTAACCCTTGATCCCATGAAGGGCCTGTACCCATAGCGCAAAGGCTGCTTTGGGCTACCCCACCTTGATATGTGATTTGGCCTCATTGAGCAGTCCCAGTGTAGTGTGCCGACTGCAGTCTGGTCCCAGAGGGATGAGGGACTTCAACCTCTCCAAACACAAGCGGAGGTGTGCTCGTCTGTGGGAGGAGAGACACAATCAAGAAAGGTTGATTGTTTTTTTTTCTTTTTTGTGACAGCATACATGGGAAAATCTGCATTATACAAGATCCTTTGTTTGGCATGGTTTTATTGATTGTGCTTGTACACTGTAAGGGCAGACTAAAGTTTAATGGGAACATTAATGCACCAGTTTGTTGCTGATGGGGCATTATTAGTGTAACACCAAACAAGGAAAATGTAAGATGCATCCTACTCCCTCTGATGAACTGTAATTGTGGGAAAAAACGTATTTTGTCAAGAGGATGATGTTTGTGACGATTGAAATTCGTTTTGAGATATTAATGTTTGTGACATTATTTAACCGAAGTTCAACATAATGGTTTAGAGTTGTAATGTTAGCTAGCCAGCTATAAATGTTACCACCATGCTAGCACAGGCTACTAGACAATCAAACTCAAACTCACCCAAAACTTCCAAAAATGTATTTCATTATAATTTTTTAAAACGTAAAGTTGCAGGAAATTAGTTTTGAGAACCTTGAACATTTTCTGGGGGAGGACCCCCAGACCCTCCGTCATATTTGGTCCCCCCAAGTGTTGAATATGGTTACGGCCTTGTAGTCAAGGCATGCAGGTAGGCTACTTGATTTATCTGTTTATCCATTCTGCTGGTTAGCTACACCAGCTGACCAATCTGCAGCCCTACTGCAATTAAATATGGATCTGTCTGGCCCCAGCTTTAAAAGCTGCTGAAGTCAGCCAGATACTCTATTTCTGATCCACCAAGGCCTCTGGGCCTGTGGTCTGAAAGAATGGACATACTGGCAAAGGACAGTCACTTTCCTTTCAAATAATGGAGTAAAATGTAGGTCAAGTTGTGATGTCATCTCCTCTCTCTGCATTGGCCACTATTTTGCAATGAAAAAAAGAGTCAAACACGAAAGAAGCCTTCATATTCCAGAGCCCATCTTTGTCCTCTCTTATCTCCCATACCAAGATTCTTGCTATTTGGAGATAAACTGGGCATTTCATTTTATGAAAAATATGCCCTGACATTTGTTTCTTGTTCAAAGCAAAGGTCCAGCTTAGCCCCGCAGCAATATAAGCAAGCTGCTATTAGATTTACAGCTGAGAATCTCTCAGGAAGGAGCCCTGTTGTCTGGAAACAGACGGTTCCCGTTTGCTGAGTGGGGAAATGTCTGAATGTCCTACAGGAGCAGTGCTGCTACAGTGGCTGGATTACACCTCCCTCTCATTTGCCTTGCAAAATGGACACCTCTATCCTATACACAATAGGTGAATTTCCAAGTTGTTGATAAAAAAAAAAGCCTTGTGTGAAGTCCAGTGATTATAATCAGCTGGTTTATAGGTCTACATCCCAGTTTAAAATGGTATGGTCAACATATTTAGCATAGTACCAGGATATGCAAAACATGGCAGCTCCAGTTTGAGACAGCTGGCTCTTGAGATAAAGTCCCTGTGAACCTCATATTTGCTACACCAGTTTTACGGCTGTGATAATACTGTATTCCCCCCATCCTGACATTTTCATGTCCACATTTTGAACTTGAAATCTTCTGCACACACAACAAAGGTTGATTAAAGTTGATTTTAGGTTGATTTTTTTACTCACCTATTCTTTTCCAGTTCATTGTGTGCTGACCTGTTGAAAATATATATAAGGAACTGTTATACTAGTCTCAACAAAGCAAACCATACACCATACAATTTGTATAGGCCTATATGGACATATACAATCCCTAGGTTATTAGTTCAATGATAGTATAACCATGTAGTAACACAATTGTGATAATATGATGATATCAATGATAATACATGATTGATTTATAAATCCTAGGTCAACCAAACAAACTTAAATGGTGCAGGGAGGATTTAAAACCCTTATGTTTGTAATCCAAATACATAAATGAAGCTAACCATAGTCAGTATTCACCTCTGCTATATTTTTATTTCTTTACATTTTGGTTCAGGATCTTTCTCAAGATATTGAACCTACCTATTGTGAACATTGTCCAATTTCTTGTTCTTGAATTTACGTTGTTTCTGATGATGTTCAGTCTGAGTTGCAGGGTATGTTGATGCATATCCATGTTCACATTCTGGTGATGAAAAAGAAAAACAGGAGTTGCAAAATTATTTCAATGCACATTTACAGTCCTCTCAGCTGGATAATTCTATTCTATTCTATGTCTACATTTGCTATTTTAAAAAAAGGCCTACAAGTCCCATGAACCCTCTCTCAGTCCGACCATATGAGTCCGACCCAGTAACATGCGACGTTAGATGAACCTAAGTGTGATTGGGTATCTGCTGTGACTCTCGCTGGGAACATGAGTCCAGACCAATCAAAACTTTACAATTAGTTCCATGTGGAAACCATGTGAACAACAGATACAAGGAAGCGCAGACTGCCTCTGAAAATGATAGCTGGGCTTTGAATTGGAAATTTTGATTGGGAAGAAAAAACGAAATCTAACTTGCCATTTGTCTATGCAGAAGGTTCCATGAATGCAATATCTGTCCTTCACATATAGGCACTTGTGAGTGGACTAGCCTATATTTATTGAAAGCAGCTACAATAAACTACAATAAGAAATTAAAGTTAAAGTTTGAGTCTCAAAATAGCCTAAATGTAGACATTAACCTAAATATGCACATACACGGGCTTAAGTCAAATACATAGTAGACTATAACATGCTTAACTATCACACAGGCTGCAAAAGACCAATATAAATGGTAGCAGATTAGACTCTATTGTTGGAGAAATCTATAGCCTATTTCCTTTCAATAAAATGTCCAAATCGATGTAATTGCAGCCTGATCCCCAACATATTCAGGCAATCATCTGCCTTTCATTCAAATGATCATGTTTTACACAGAGAGGTGGGTCGACTACAGTTTTCCAAAAGCAGGTGAAATATTATTGGTTGCTGTCAGGGCAATGCGTCTGTCCGCTGCGCGTCTTTTGTCGCCTCCGCGTCTATTGTTGTCTGCTCTGCGCATTACGTGCTCATATCCAGAATAGCCCATGTGTACTTACTTCCGTTGGTCTTCTCCACATTTTCAATGTAATTTGCTGCATCGAGCAACACTTGCACGTTTTTCATAAAAGTGCCGATCTGGTCCATCGCGGAACATTTGGAGTATAAGACGTCGCTGAATGAATAGTCGGACATCTCGCTAAAATCCTGCGGGTCCGTGGACGCGTCAGACTCCGAGAGCAGCTCTTCAGACTTCAGCTCGCTGTGCTGTCGCGTGTATTTCACCATTTCTCCTAGATTGTCGGTCTTTTGGCAAATAAACGACCGTGAAATGGTTCTCCTTGTCCCGGCTGTGCACGGAGCGGATGGCTGAAATGAACTAGGCTGGATGGAGTTGCAGTCCTTAGCCTCAGCCACTTGCCCTACTTGGTGGATAATCCCTCCCACTAACGCATGCACATTGCATTCATTGTCAACAGTGCCATAATAAATCCTCATTATCACTACTGCAGGAGAGTAACAAATAACACAGTTATATGGTAGCTATGATGTCCGGTGACATGCTGTAAAAAAACTAAAACTAAAAACTTTATGCTTGCACTTCATCTGCTTTCTCTGCTATCTCACATAGCATGATTTGTAACAATGCTGCATTATTTCAATTGAGATAAACTGATTAATGATGTACAGTGAGCTCAATGATAGCTTCTTTTCATATTTACACAGTTATGTCTAAAAATAGGCTATGTGGGCAGAGTGAAAAGACTAGGCCACATGGCAGTACACAATATCAGGTCTAATCAATACTGCAACCTGGCTATCAAGGACAGCCTCCAGGGTTGGCCTCAGTTGGCCTCTACAGTGAAAGTTGTGCTGTGAAAATGGGCCCTGATTGGATGCAATTGTGTGTGTCTGTTGTCAATCACTGACAAAGTGCACTGTCAGGTTTCAGTCAGGTAATGTGTCCTAACTGGAATGCGATGTGGGACTTTGAGGTGATTGATTACTCCCCCCCAAAGTCAGGAGTGTTCAGGATTTCCCCATGGACGTGAATGCAATACATTCAAATGACCCGAGAGGCAACTTGAAATTGTTTGCCCACAATAAATCCATTGTTTTCCCAAACTAGCGCCTTTCCTGAAGCACCCCTGGGTGTGTTGTCCCAGTTCTAAGACAATCTAAATCCACATAGAGATAACAAGGAAATCAGATTGCAATAAGTCAATCAAATCAGAGTGTATGAAATCCTTTGGGGGTGCCTCAAACCCCAGTGGACGACAGCATGTATATGATACCACAAAATGATCCTAAATTATTTCACCATCTAAAGCTAACCTTTAAAGTTATCCGCCCATTGAAAAACTAACCTTGAAATTGAATTCACTTCTAGCTGGATGGTCCATTTCTGGTGTCCGTTTGACTGATTAAGAAGTCATTTTCCCCCAGACTGAGAAGGATGGAGGAGGACAGAGGGTAGAGGGCCGGCCTTTAAGGGGGCAGCCATCCGTGCAAGGCTGTGTTGTGCCTCTGAGACAATGGGTGCAGATGGCTGGCCCACTGCAGATGTGGCCAGGCCTGTAACGGACGCCTGTGAGAGAGAACACCCTCCCATGGAGTCTATTTCAGCTGCCTGGCAAGGCCTGACACACACACACAGCCCTAGTCTGGACACTGAAACACACACACACACACACACACACACACACACACACACACACAAGTGGCAAAAATAAAATCAAAAACCAAATATGTTTATGTTAACAGATTACTTTCATGGACACACGCAAAGGTACTTTAACTAACTAACTAACTAACTAATAAATAGTTGAGAGAGTGTTGCGCCTTCCCATTTTTACATTTAAGTTAGCGCTCCTTCTCTTGTTGCTGGAGCATGGATCACCAAATGACAACATTAATGTAAACCTCAAACATCACATGCTCTATAAGATAGATACATAGAGATAGACATGGACAGAGATTTCAGTGAGGGTTGAAAAGTGACAGCATTTGACCAGGAAAAGGCCCGCCTCTGCACGCTGATAGCCACAGTGTGGAAAGCTGACCCACTGTAGGTTGGTGTAGAATGTGACCCCAACTGGAGTAATCTGAAAAGCCTGAGGATTACACCAGTGGCTCGGCTGTCACAGGAGGCAAAGTCACACGGTGTGTGTGTGTGTGTGTGTGTGTGTGTGCGCGTGTGTGTCAAATAATGTGCCAAACACCCCACACTGGTCTCACTCAGCAGGGAGTATAAGGCATGATGTGTGTTGTTGAACAGAACAAACAGTATTTTTTTATAGAAAAAATGATCACGGGTTATGGATGAATTAATTTCACCTAAGTACTTAAGTACCTCACATTTGAAAATGAAATCTATTTATGTATGTATGTATGTATGTATGTACTGTATCTATCTATCTATGTATCTATCTATCTATCTATCTATCTATCTATCTATCTATCTATCTATCTATCTATCTATCTATCTATCTATCTATCTATCTATCGATCTGATGCTATTCTTCTGCATGGTGGTCGATAAGATGTCGGTCTCAGATGAAGCATTGTGTAGCTGTGCTCTATTGTTTTAACACAATAGCTGCACTTTGCCCTGAGGTCACAGCAGAAGGACACTCCAGTGTGTCACCTGCTCCATCCGCTCCTTAACGCTGTCAGAAGATGAAAGAGCTCAGCGCTAAGCTTTGTCATACACACATTGTAATGGATTGTTCAGATAACAATGTTGGAGTCTGTCACCTGCCCTGCTTTCTGTGTCCTTTCAAGTAGATTACAGCTGGGGGAAATAAATAAAGCTTTTTCTGGCCAGAGAACATTCATTCAACTGAACTGAAATGTATATCCTTAATAAATGTCAAATTGTGATGCTGTTTTCTTAACTTATGCTTTAATGTGTCTTATTTGAAAAGAAATGTACATTTGTATTTCCTAAGAAGTGCATTATTATCTTTGGCCCTATCTACTTTCCGTTATGTCGCCTCATAGGAAGAGTGTGGCATGGGGGAGGGGGAGGAATAGATCCTGTCACTCCCCTAACACGAACACCTGTTGGAGACACCAAATCCCCTTTGTCTCCACGGCCCCTCTCAGTGGATTACCATGACAACACCCATTCATATCATGGCAGAAGACTGATTATAGGCTCCACAAGGACAATTATCACTGAACAGAGCGCATTGTTTTAGGGGGACGCTGCTATTCTTTCACTGAAAGCTGTGTAAATAGTTTTATAGAAAGCTTTAATTTGTACCTGCAGGGTGTTATTGTGTCTCTAATAAGGGGCAGTCAGAATCTCTGACCAGTGTACAAGCTAGAACTGGATCTCCTTAGCTGGATTTTCATTACCCATCAGAATGAAATAAGGAAATGATGAATCAAATATGCTACTTGAAATATAGCAGGTGAAATAAATGCATAAATATTCAACCGCATCAAAAACCTGTCCATGTTTTTAATTATATTTGTGTCACGGTAAGAAGTAGCTAAATCAAATACCTTTCAGTCAAAAAGCAAGAGAGCAATAAAACTATTAGGTAAACATCCCAGTTTTTTATTACATCAGCTGGAATGCAATTTTAAAGGGACTATCATTGAGGCAAAGCACCATACCCTATGCAGAAGCCCAGGCGATACAAATAGCAATGTAAACGACAGAGGAAATACAAGCACTAGGCACACACATTACATTAGTAATACAATCTGTAAACACGATGTACTGTGTATATTCAGGTACAAATGTAAATGAGCTTACAATGAAAGGCATTATGACAAAATAAATGTTAAAATATTGATATTAGATTGTACTGTCACATTTCCATTCATCTTTAATACCTTCATTTTGGTTTAGCGTTACAAAAAACGTCACAAACACATTCTATTTACAAAGGCAAAGAATGTCCTCCCTTTGGGTCGAAGCAAATCATTCACATTATTGACTGGGATGTTAATATATGGTCCTCTAAAATACATGATATCAATCTCAAACAGTGGCTACAAAGAAAAGCTTTCCACAGCATATTGCCATCAACTTACTATTTGGACACTATTAGTCAAAATATCCTTCACAACATTCAACTTTCGGGATTCAGGCGTGGCACTTTTCATTGTCAAGTCACATCCATACATGTGCTGATTTGCTTTCGATTCTCTTCTCAAAAATTACTTTCCTTAACTCATTCTCAGTTAGTCACAGTCAGTTCCTTGTCACAATTACAAGTAAGCAGCAACCATGGGAAAAAGCATCACTGACATTATTGGAATAACATGCCTAACATGAATTATTTTCTGTATTATCAATTATAGAATGTTTAATAAAATAGTCAGATGTATGTAAAGAATATCAAATCATTTATTGAACTATCAAACACTATATTGTATTACCTATTATATAAACCAACATATATTATTACAAGATAGTATAACTATGAATAAGTCCAGATAGAAATATGAATGCTTGTGGCTCAACTTCATATTTCCAGCCACTCTGACACTGGCGTGATCGTTACTCTTCAATTGTTTAACAATTTTCTTACATTTCAATATACATTCAAAAATGAACTTATGCAAAACATAATAACAAAAAATGCACAAATATTTAACAGGCCAAAATGTGAAGATCAAAGCATTGTTAGTGTTTTATGGCATCCGTTTACTTAAACCCATTGAAAATATGGGTAATAAGAACCACCAATACGCAGTCTTATGTTCACCTTTCATTTTGTTTCATTTAGCTGAGTCAGAAGTGGTTAACTAAAAACTCTCTCAGGAAAAACATCCATATTACCAAGTACTGGCACATCTGGGAAAAACTTCCACATGAAATAATAGCTGTGAATGAAAGATGTGTGTAACAAAGGAAGCAGGGTATGGCCTTGGATACATTTCCTCTGAAACCAGAATTTTCTCCCAAAATGGTCCAAGTGAGAACCAATCAAGATTTTTGACTAAATTATATTCAGTCGTTTCTGTTATTTCACTTCCCTTCAAAAAGCTGAGAATCAATTAAGAATCACCACTAAGTAGGCGATTCATATGTCTCCTAGCAAAACTGATCTTTTTTTCAGTTTATGCACTTAGACTTCTGCTTTTTCTTTCTCCTTCTCCTTTTTCTTGCTCATTTTCAGGAATGAAGGTGTGCGGAACTTCTTTTTCTTTTTCTTGGCGGACTTGGTTTGGCTCTCTGGGGTATGAGGCTCCCCCGTCTTCTCCGTGCTCGTTATGGAGATTTCAACCGTTTCGGTAGTGCTCACACTCAGCTTGGATACCATGATGCTTAGATCCTCCTCCATCTCTGCCAAGTGGTCTTTCCCATTGGGCACTGTCTCTGTCAACAGATGAGACAAAATCAGTGAGGCGGGATGTGGATAAGAACTGCAAGCATACAGACAAGGCTGTAATGATAATACAATGAGAGTTAGACTGTTATACTATGGTCTTTTATAAATTATATTAGAAAAGCCTAAAAAAACACACAAACAAACTAGCAAACACTAGTTTTCCTCTGCTAGGAGCAAACGGTTAACACCTAATAAATGAAATACCTATTGACCAGCTAATTACCTTGCTTAGCAGGAGTCATTATGGGGGAGAGGGAGAGGGAGATAGTAGAGCCATCAAATGTAGTCATCTCATCTGCATCAGTGACATCATCATCATCTGCAAAAGGATCCAATTCATCATTCAGAGGTCATTCATCAAAGTTGGCGTTCATGTGGTGTGAGGTTTATCAGATGAACACATTTCCGTCTTGGAGAGTTTTTATTGAAAAATCTGAAGCCATTGAATACTTGAATATGTTCTATGAAATGTGTGAAAATATGCTGCAAATGCAACATCATTTTAAATGTGAAAAATAGGCTTCTAGCAAAACAAACTAATAGCTTGGCCTCAAAAGTATTTCTCTATATATACACACCAGACCTCAAATGAAAGCTGAGAACAAGAAAAGGCACATTACTATAAAGGTCAAAGATAAAGGTGGTGTTCTAATACACAGTGGTAGAAATGTTGCCCTCCTGCACAAAGCCACATTTTTGCCTTTTACGATCATAACCAGGACATGAATAGATGGATGAGTGAAACCACTGCACACAAGAAACAATTTAGACTGAGGAAAGCAGACCCAAAGTTACTAGAGTCAGACCCTTGAATCATGTAATGTAAAACTGTAATCCAAGGCCACAGCAGTTGTCCGAGCAGTAATGTCTTAGATGGCTATGGATAAATCAACTTAAATAAATCAAGAGCTTTCTTAATTTAGAAGTTGAACAAGTTAAATTCAAAGTCAAAAGTCTTCATAAATCTGCATTTAGTGGGCCCTAAACTCTCTTGAACCAATTCCAAGAGTTCCTCTGTTGGCCTTTGAAATTGGCTTTGCTTTATTTTGTTGACCTCTGGTGACCGCGAGGATTAGTCCCAAACATTTTACACTCATAATCAACATGAGCTGATGTCAAATATGAGCCCATGAAAGTCCAAGTAGGATTAAAATAAGTAGGGTTTTTTATGCCTTTAAAGAGAAATGATGCAGAGTGGGGCTTTATAACAACATCCCATGATATAGAAATATAGCTCGATACCAGTAGGCTATGCAATACAGAAATGAGTACCTTCTTGTCCTTGCTGCTTTCGCTCTACTATGTTCTTGTATTCCTCCAGCTCCTTCTCTGTCAGCCCACTGAAAGGGTTGGGAGGAAGAGAGCGAGTCTGCTCCTCATCCTCAATGATGAAAGCCTGATAGAGAGAAGAGCATCAAAAATATATTTTGTCATCACAGAGCCACAGAGACTTTGTTTTTATATCTGTATCAGCAGATCTTAAGTGCTTATGTGAAACAATGCGGACTAGCAATACAGGGAATACAAATAAAATAAAGACTATATTCTGTGCGACACGGTGTGGTTGAAGCTTCAGTGATATGATACTTGAAACGGTGGATATACTCACTGGTCCTGGTATGGTGTCCACAACGATGCCTGCCAGTAACTGAGACTTGGGTCCTGGAGTCATCTGGTCTCCTCTGTGCTGGTCTCTTATCTACACAAATTAATTGAACACATTTGCCTTAAAAACGGATTCAGTTATCTCCCATGCTACATATTGTACCTCACTGAGACACTAGAAGTGCTGCCAACTTGAGCTTTTCATTAGATCAATCCAGCGGCTTTATGATTATTAAAAACTGGGTGGGAAGAGGAATTTTCACATAACTGCCCCAATCACAGTTTAATGTACTGAACCATGACAGACTAGAGTAGTTCCCATAGCTGATGAAATGGAAAGTGTGAGAAGTCTTTGTGGGTCTTTGGTTTATAGGATTGTAACATCTGACGGGCAATGTAGTGTGAAAAGAGTGATGATGTTTCAACTGACCCGGTTCCTCTTATCCAAAGCCTCAGTGGGATCAGTGTTGAGCGGAACAAACTGGTTAGGGTCCTCAATCCTTATTGGGGTGCCACTGCTGATGCCCGGCTCTGAAGACTTCATCCACTGAAAAAAGAAAAGAATCGGGAGAAAAATGGGAAATACAAGATTTTAAAAGATGCATTTATGAAACCTTCCACAAGAGGGCAGGCTAATATAGAAGAATTGCAGACTTCCTCTCTCCATTGCTGGCAAATGGTACAGTTACAAATACCCTCTGAGGCCAAAACATAATGGTGGTAAGGATTAGGATATTAAATTCACAGAAACACTGTTAAGAAGTTTATAGAACATCAACGCACCATGGTCTTGGTCCTGGGGCTGCACTCCCCGCTGGGTGAATGTTCAGGCACATTGACCTTCAGGTAGCTGTTGGGTGAGTTGAGCCAACGGGTCCTTTCTCTCTGCTGTTTCTGCACCATAAGACTGAAGGGGCTACGCAGACCCAGCTCACTGTCCTCCGGTGGCACGGCAGATACCGTGGCAGGGATCTCCACGTCGTTCTTGGAACGAGGTTTTTCCCGCACAATGGGGTTCCTGTGAGAGTAGCCTGTTCTGTATCCCTAGCAGGTCACACAGAGAGAGGACACATTGTTCTAGCATACTTATTAAACAAGAATCCTTTGCCCGAGGTGAAAACGCTTGCCGTTTTCCGCAATGTTACTTAGTATTCCATCACACAATCTATACAATAAGGAACTCCCTATATCGGCTATAAGAAATATTCAATGTAAAGGATGCACAGGCCACCCAGGATGCACTTGCACAATGCTTCTAAAGGTTTTAAACACTTTTCCTAGTACATCGAAACAGCACTTTGCAGACGTGCCCAGTTTCAAAGGGAAAAGACAAGACCTGGTCTCAGTTGGCAGCGGGGATCGGAGGAGTTTGTTGTTAAGAACGCATCAAAGACCGGGAGAGACAGCTAGAATCCTACTGATGGGATCTCACAGTGTGTTGAGTCCAGTCCGACACTAAGTCATTGTGTGTTCTGTGTGCTCTTAACTCTGCACAGCATGCCTTGCCATCTGGAAGCTATGGCAGAGAGTGCTATGATCACAGAGAGCTGTACAAGTTAACACAGCTGCAACCTACTCCAGCCCCAGTTGTTAGCTAGTAGCACACTCAACCAGACATGAGATCAGACATGGTCCGACATCTTTTGTGCCCACAGAAGTGGTCAGGCAGTGGTCTTTAGCAGTATAGTTAGAGTAGCAGTGTTTAAATTGACAGAATTACAAAAAGCATAAAAATCATCAAGGGTTGACAACACCATATACAGCATGTTAGCCTCACTGTCTTTGGTGAAAGGCCAAAGGTCCTTCACATGGTCTGATGATTATTGAGAAAATACGAGGGATGCACCGATATATCGGCAGACTATCAGCATCGGCCGATATCAGCTTTAAAAAGCAATATCGGTATCAGTATTACTGCCAACATTTGTTTAGCTTTTAGCACATCTAGTTTCATTGTGTCAGAATTCTGTAATCAGACACTTCCCCAGGAAGTCCCAGAGAGAGGAAACTCAAAGCATCATGGGTAAGGGGCACAGGTCAGGGTTCACTCACCAGGTTGTCGAGCATCCTCATAAGGGACTCGAACTCCGCCTCGCCCACTTTCCATTTGACCTCATTGTCCATCACCACCCCGGCAGTGGCCACTCCCTGGGTCAGGGGTTTGAACTTCGCCCTGTCCAGGACCACAAGGTTGTCCACTCCACCAGAACACCTCAAAGCACTCACCTACAGGAAGACATGTATTAACAAAATGATTTCAATGCTAAATATTTTACTCTTGGAGTTACTAGCCCAATTATCACGTCTGTGAGTCGAAGTGATTTAATTCTATTAGCAAGTTTCCTTGAGGCAGATCCAGCTTAATTCAGAAATTTAAATAGTACTTGGAAAAGAGAATACCCAGTCTGGAATGGATAAATATGTTCTCTCTTCTAGGATAAGGCTTTCAGTTCAGGGGAATTTCAATATGCGTCAAAAGCAATGGAAAAACAAATGCAGTCCAGACATAGGATGATGAAAGCCCACCCAAGCTGCCTCCCCCATCACAAAGCAATGACAGAGTGTCTCAGTAACACTCCCCAAACACAGCAGGGTTCCACCTGGTGCTGGCTGGGAACAATGGTCTCAACCACATATTTGATTAACTTTGTTTAAACATTTGTTTCACATCTTTTCAGGTTTGCTTCCAATGTAGGTAATGCAAGAAATGCAATTCAAAAATATAAAATTGGAAAAGGGCTAAAACCAAGTCTGAGTGATTTACAAAAACAAGGAAACAAGTTTCTACAAAGAAATATCACTATGATTTATAAATATGTAGTTAATTCATAAATGTGTAAAAAGTATATCAAGGCCACGTTGTCCATATATTACACTTGAGTTTAAAAAATGGTTCAACCTGAAAGTTGTAATTATATTTCATTAGCAGCCAGAATAA
Source organism: Rondeletia loricata (assembly GCA_900302605.1). Classification (NCBI taxonomy): domain Eukaryota; kingdom Metazoa; phylum Chordata; class Actinopteri; order Beryciformes; family Rondeletiidae; genus Rondeletia; species Rondeletia loricata. The sequence goes on along the minus strand of OMLI01072957.1, from coordinate 10,541 downwards.
AATGAAGCCTTATTTACCTGGATTTCACAAGCCTGCTGTGAGTGGTACACATAGTGAAAAGCCTCTTCAACTGTTTCCCCCAGAGCAACCAGCCCATGGTTCCTCAGGACTATCACCTAAAAAACACATAACAAGAGGCACTTGAGCTGCCAAATGTCCCGCCATAATCACCATGATATACAATAAATGTGTTTATATTAACCAGGTTAGTCTCATTGCAAGAGAGATCTGGCCAAAAAAAGCAGCAAAAAGTTACAGACACACAATTACAACATTATACATTGAATTAGTACAGATTAGGCCCCTAACAATGAAAGATTAAAAAAGAAAAACCACTTCAAGTTACACATTGAAAACTGGAAGGCTTTTTTTGCCAAACTCGGTCCGAGTCTTTGGTACGGTCAGCAGGACACTGTTTTGAGAACGTAGCCGATAATTGTTATTGTACTGCAGGGCAATGAATGTGCATAAATATGATGGGAGCTGTCTCAGAATGGCCTTATAAATGAAGAGGTACCAGTGACTCAGCCTGCGCAAAGTTAAGGAGGGCCAGCCTACTCTCATATAGAGGGTACAATGATGTGTTTGAGATTTATAGTTGGTGACAAACCTCAGCGCCCCATGGTACACTGTGTCCAGCATACATAGTGCTGCCACAGGAGCGTGCATGTATAGAATATCGCCATAATCTATTACCGACAAGCCTCTTTCTTGCTATGCTATGTTATGCTAATGAGGTAATTAATTAAGCTAATTCATGCATTAATTAGCTAATATTTCTATGTCAACATACTTGTCTTCACATAAAATGTGGGTGATATTAATATGAACTCCATATCGTAACGCGTTACAGAGTTATATTAGTTTCAAGAAAATCTGTATCAATCTATATCATCAATATTCATTTATTTTCTAGTGAATGCAAAAGTGAGCCTATTGTCATTAATGGAGTCCCTTCGTTTGACATTACCTTGGTAGTAGGGCCCAGGGCTTTCTGGAACTCCACCTTCTCCTCTTTATCATCCAGGCAGCCATGGTAACCGAAGTAGCTGACGTCGCCCAGCAGCAAAGCCTCCTGGGAAATGGGTAGGATTCCACATTTCATAGAGGACACCTGTTAACATGAGATAAAAGCAACTGTGATTATGATGCGTCAACAACTAAATAAAGGCACATTTTTGCTATCGGGGACAAATAAAACTTTACATGGCGATGTTCATCATGTGCTGTGCGTTTTATTAGCCGAGCTTCAAAGGAAACGGTAACAAACATTACAGGGTGTCTGCATCCAAAATAACTAGGCATGCAGGGGGCTGGTTTTAATTCAGCTGTTTTCCTCCGGTGCCAAATAAACATTTAGCTGCAGCTTTTATGCCCTGATTAAGACGAACCGTATTGCGTGCTCATTTAATATTAGCTTGGAGCGTACTTACAGCAGCTGTAGCAGGAGTATGTATATGTATGATACACCTCACATCAGGGCGCATGGCGTAAATGGCAGCATGAGGACTGAAACCAAAGTGGTCAATTCCCAGATCAGTAGAGCCTTGGTCCACCACATCACCAATCATGTTTACTTTCACCTAAGGATGGCAGAAAGGCGATAAAATAAGGGGTGTGATGGTGGTCAGTTGGCACTCAGTTATTATTATTATTATAAAAGGAGAAGAACATATAGATTCAATGTAATTTCAGAACATTAAAGAATATTGATTATAAATACTAAACCTAGGTAATTACATATTGGCAACAAGATGAAAATCCAAACATTTCTCTTTGGTGAATTCAGCACCATCATTGAGTCAAGTAATGTTTATTTATATATATATATATCTTTATCACAAGCATGTCTCAAAGGGCTATATGTCATATGCATACTACATCACTATACTGTATATCAGACTACATCATATATACATACTACATATACATATACCATACTACACACAAACACACTATGGGCACTTCAGGGTCTTTACCATCTGTAAAGCTAGCTATCAATTATTCTCTTCTATTAATGAACAAACCATCAAATCTAAATGACTTTATAGTATACCTTCTTTCCATCTATACTGATGCACATTTGCTTATTTAGAAACACTGATAATCTACGTAGCCAGGGTTCGTGACGATGCATACTTTGCTTATGGGTGGAAGATGAAAACACACACACTGCCATTGGGCTTACCAAATTTGCTGCCGTAACCTCAGAAAAGGACAGACCTTGTGGACTCATAAGAATGTGGTCCTGCTCTTTGCTGACACGCACCTGTGACAAAAGCAAGGATGGAAAAGGAATTATGAAAATCCCATGCAGAAATGTCAGAATGACTATGTTATCAAAATCCAACATTTATACAAGACGTTATAATTGACTAATACAAGTCAATGATTGGAAATGACTGTAAAATTGATAATAAATGAATGACTATCAAAGATTTTCTTACCCGTGTCAACAGGTCAAAGATCAAAATGACCTTTTGGACAGTAAAACTAAGACTTCTAAGAAATCTGTGATGTTACTGAGATGTATCTGCAACTGCTCCATAAAACATGACTACTTTCGTCGAGATCTTACAGAGAAATTGGGGATACGGGTATATTCCTGGCTCAACACTGATAACACTACTGCACCTATTCTCCTTTAAGTCTTACAGGAGCTAGAGAACTTACGGTTCACATAAAGATACGCAACCCTTGTACAGCATACATAAGCAGATGTGTAATGGAGTCATGAAGTTGCACTCACAGTAATGTATGAGCTTGTAAAACGAGCCCAACTGAAAAGGTCAACAAGCCTGTAGAGGCCGGCCAGCTTGCAGCGACTCTGTTTCTCCCCTTTGGCAAAGGATGGAGACTCGGTGGCGTACAAGTCATTGACTGGAGTCACCATCCCTAAACCTGGCACAAAGCATACAAAGCATTAACAGAATCCTCTAAACAAGTCACTTGCTATGCATTAACAACACTCAATTTTGACCTTTTTTGCTCAAACATCTACAGTATATTTACATGGTTAGCACTTAGAACACTTACAAGTTTCTTTATCTGTGTCTAGCTAAAATGTTTGTTATAAAAAAAGCTGACATAAAATTAGAACATCCCAGGGAGCTTGAGTGTACACAGCTGAATCGCAGAAACGGCTTTTCTCAGAACTTCTAACAAGAAGCTGCAGGGTATTTTTGGACCATAATACTATATAAGGGCATTCAACGAAACAGGACCCCATGTTTTATGGCCACTTTAGCTTTATAAAAGAGCAGGTCTGCCTCAATTCCTGCAAAGCCATTTACTATACGGCGGCCATGTTTACATTTTTCAAACAGTAACAGTTTTGACACTCAAACGTTTGGAAAATGGGTCTTTTTGTGTCCTCCACTGAAGAAGCATGGAGGGTAACATAATCGACACAGCAGACAGCAGTAATTAATTATTGGGACTGGTCATGTGGCGTACTTAATAGAAACATTCACCATGAAGAATGCTGTCAACAAGTTTAATGCCTTTCTGCTGTTTCAGTGTTTCTCAATGTCACAAGAGTCTGAGAATGACAGCGTTTGACAATGAAGATATTCAGGCTGCATAATGCATACCAACAGAGAGAAGACACACACACATGCACACCCACCCACCCACCTACCCACACATACACACACAGTGCCACTCACTGATGGGGGAAGTCAGGGGGACAGCCCCTCCCAAGGTGCTGGCCATGATCAGGTCAGCTATCTGCCTCAGAGCCAGGAGACCTGTGGGGTTGTTGCCCTTTGTCATTTGATCCTGGATCAGGCCTTCCAGCTCATCTTTGAACACCTGTAAAACATAGGTTATACTAAGTATGTTAAATAAAACAGTCCACGAGAAACATCCTCCATTATAAACATCCTGGGGAACCCATCCAGTCTTCATTTCCCAAGCCTCCATAATGGCTTTCTGTATGACAAAGCTGGATAGACTGCTTCACTTTGCCTTGTATGATTCTGTTTTTTTTTCTTTTAGGGCGAGCAATGACTTGGTGAGGAGAGGGGAAGAGGCGAGGAGAAGGGAAGAGCTCATGTGTACCCAACCTAACCTTGACCTAGTTCCAATACCTTTTCAGGATCTGTCAGGGAGCACAGCGGTCTTTCAGACCCTCCTTATTACAAGTTTACACAAATCACGAAAGACCACTAAAAACCTCTTTGTATGTGTGTGAAAAGAGTTGACTGGAGGGAGGGGGGGGTTGTATTAAGCTTGACTATCACTTTATGCCTTCAGAGTGGCCTGTGAATCTTGTGTATCCTTTCCAGTGAAACAGCACTATTCTCTGTGCCACAGCTAAGCTCCAGCATTCTGCCTCATCTTACCACGGTTCCCATGGTGATGAGATAAGTTCCACTTGCTGGGCCCTGTTATGCAATCACAGATGAGTGTGGGCTCATCTTATTGCCATGCACTTCATGGGCATGTGTGCACTGCATCTCTTTGTACTACATTTAACCAAATTGCACTGCTCAATTTTCCATCCTTCTTGTTTGTATTATGTCGTGACTCGTGATAGTATCAGCTATTATCCATAGGTATATATGCAGAATGAAAAAGAAGCAAAACACCACAATACAGCTATATATTACACCAGCATAGGAAATTGCATAGAATATCCCCTTCCATTTTACCTCTGAATATATTTGTTTGGTATATTTCATCAATAATAACATTGGTAAATATTGTAACACACCAAAGATGCATATGAGATTCAATCTGATGTGTCAATATTTGAACACAGCAGGGGGATTTTGGCAGTTTATCCCCGACAGTAGTACATTCCACTGCAGCTGCAGTCAAACACAGATTATCACTGAACACCCGGTGTCTGTTAATAAGCTTAGACAGGGGCAACACGACTATTCTACCAAGTAAACTGACAGCTAAGCCCAAGTCCGGTAGAAATACTGCAGAGTGGATGAAATGACCGTCACATAAACAAGAAAAAACCCCAAATGCAGTTCAATCCATCTTGGGTGATCTACAAAGGTTATACCACTCCAGCCTTAAAAGCATTGTCCATTACTCAGAGACACTGAAAGCTAACAGGGCACACATATAGAGCTGCGGGCTACATACTGGACTCTGGAGGATCTGGGTCACCCTCTTCTTCTGCCCCATCATGTTAAAGTCCTGCCTCAGGTCTGGGGACATGGTCCTAGTGCGGAGGTACTCCGGGTCGCTCTCGTCCACACGGTCAAAGAAGCGCTCCTTGGAGTCGCTGCTGGACAGGGACAGGGTCATGGACCCCGCCGTCTGCCTCACCTCCACCAGACTCATGAGTCTTCACTTCACGTCCACTCGCTCTTCCACTGGAATCTGTAAAGATGGGAGAAAAGGTTATAGCTCAGTTCACAATCGGGCTGTCATGGCAACGATAAAAACAAAATATACGTGCACAATGGTGACTCATGTAATTACAGGGATGGAGACAATACAGAGAAGAACAATTTCATATTGTTGAGGTTTCTATGCAAGAATGATGTCGCTGTTGATCTGCAAAAGGATATTTCAGCCATGTCGCCTGTGAACATGTAACTACAGTGTAATAACACAAAGGTGATGAATCTGATGATCCCCTCCCCTCCCAAACACACCCACCTATACACACACATACACAGGCACCACCTCACAAAAGTCACATTTTATTTATTTTACTCATATAATCAGTTTAGGCATAAAGATTCACTATCTGGTCCCCTTCCACCCAGATGGAGGCTAGCTCAGAAAGTGGGGGGATGAAAGCAGCAACAATTTACCTACTTCTACTGTCAAGCCAAGAGCTATAAAGCATGTCAACAGAACACAACAGTGGGCCTGTGTAACCTCATGCAAATCGACTGGTTTGAATAGCAGTTAGCACCTTTGGTGTAGCAGTGTTACCTTTGGGGGGGTGAGGATGAGTGAGTAGGACTAGTATCTTCTGCCACTACTACACTAGGCCTCAAAGAAATGAAATAACTTTTAACCTCTATGAACAGAAGTAACCAATGGAAAGCCAGGATCCAAAAGTCAAGGCATGAATAAGTTGTGTATGTTTTCACTTTCTCTGCTAGTTTAGTGGTGGCATTAGACAGGGAACTCGGTACACTGCATCAAATTACAATCTTTAAGCACTTACACTATGCAGATTGATGCGGAGGGGGGATAAATGACCCAAACAGCACTTAGTCAAACCCCACTTCACCATGTTAACGAGACTTTTTGAGACTTGAGTACAGTTTACGCTGTAGCATCGCTCCAAAAACAACACAACGAACAAATAATACAGTAGGAAAACTGAATGTGTGCAAATTACCTGAAAGAAACCGCTCAGGTCGTGAATGAACCGCCTCCAGACGATGTCGGATTTCTTGGATAGAGGCTCCGGAAATATTGAAATAAGTCAAACCTGGCGCGATGTGTTATTCCCGACACATTGTGAAATCCTTCCAGCGCGCGACTTCGTGCTTCTACCCAGAGCGCGCAGATTGCCCACTGTGTGTGTGTGTGTGTGTGTGTGTGTGAGTCTGAGAGTGAGTTGAAGAAGAGTGAAGAGTGGCTGCATGCGTGCATGGAGGAGGATGTGGGTGTGTTTGTGTGGGAAAAAGGAAAAGTGACCATGTGACCTAACTTATCCACCCACCAGGCCTTGTGCCGAGTTTAGCGGGACAAAGGAATGGACACTACCTCGAGGCTCAGTTCTCCCTAACCACGAATCACTGCAACATTCCTATAATATTCATACTTATGGTGTGGCTGTGTTGCTCAATAGTTAGTGTGTTTCTATGGTCTTTTTTTAATCTCCTGTTGTATCCCTGTAATAGTCCTATTATATATTCCTATAGCCTATAGGAATATATAATAGAACTGTAGTAGCATATAATCCTATAGGAATTTATTATAGGATAGGAATTTATTTTTGG